>JAWZYU010000008.1:74971697-75094991 GCA_038380435.1 Ryuthela nishihirai | reverse complement strand
GTCCTCTGTTCGACAGTTTTATAATTCCATACTCTGCTAATTAACCCTAACAGTGCAGACAATCAAGACCGATATCTACATTCTGTCTTCCCACACCAAACTCAAAAATAGCTCTCTTCTGCAAAGTGAGAGTCAGTTAAACACACTTCTGCCTTAAAGTCAATGTCCCAACCTGAAATAATAAAAATCAAATGGCAGAAATCTCGCATTTTGCAAACGACGAAGCGAAAGCGACGATGCCTATTTATCTCGGACCCCTCTCAGTCCGCTGATGGCCCTTTTAGACTCGAATTACATCTCATCATTTGCGAATGGAATGTTACCTCCTTTTCGGAGCAGCTGCAACTGCAAGAGCAGTTAGTTTAGAGGGCGAGCAGACGACTGTTTCTGTCGGTAATTACTGCCAGCAGAAGATCATTAAATTGATCAAAATTTTGTTTTTCACCCCTCGGCCAAATATAGCATGTCGATGAAAATCGAGATTTTCAGTTGGGACACTCTCCTCTGATGGTTTTGGAAGTTTCAGCCTGAGCCACAACCCACCCCGTGTGTGTGTGTGTGGGGGGGGGGGGGGGCTCAGTCGGTAGCGGGCCAGGCTGATAATTTTTCAGTTCCCAGGTTCGAGTCCCAAATGGGCCAGCGTTGACTTTATCTCCACAAGACTCTCCCGCCGTGCCCTAGGTCAGTGGGTGACACCGATGGGCTTGGAAAGGCCGCCGTCCATCGAGTAGGATGTTAATCCGTGGCCTCCTGTGCAGGAGAGTCAGGGCTTAATTCATTTATTTACCTCTAAGCATCAGTCTTTGCACACAATGGGCTAAATGATCAGATCACAAGGAACCCCAAACGCTCAGAAAAAGTTGAAAGAATGGGATTCACTAGACAGCTGTTACTGGACAGATGGGAGACCCTTGGCAAGGCCATCCAGAATGTTCTTTAACGTGCACAGGCTATGTTTTTGTTTGCACAGGTGGCCACGGCTTAATGCCCCATCCGGAGGACACATCTTTCTGAACCCATCGTCCCCTACTGACTGAGAAGGACAGGGTAGGAATTTTGCGGAGATCTATCTTAATTCTGTCAGAACAGCTACTCGGAGTTACACGTCCCAGCAGTGGAGATTCATGAAAAAAAGTCCCTTGGGCTTTTAGGAACGAGGATTGCAATCCACCCTACATTAATAGGATACAATGGAATTTCATTGAAAAGTCCGTTGGACTTATACTGATATATATATATATATATTAGTATAAGTCCAAGAGGATTGCAATCCACCCTACATTAATATGATGCAATAGAATTTCATTGAAAAGTCCCTTGGACTTGTAGGAACGGGGATTGCAATCCACCCTACATTAATAGGATGCAATGGAATTTCATTGAAAAGTCCCTTGGACTTGTAGGAACGAGGATTGCAATCCACCCTACATTAATAGGATGCAATGGAATTTCATTGAAAAGTCCCTTTGTCTTGTAGGAACGAGGATTGCAATTCACCCTACATTAATAGGATGCAATGGAACTTCATTGAAAAGTCCCTTGGACTTGTAGGAACGAGGATTGCAATCCACCCTACGTTAATAGGATGCAATGGAACTTCATTGAAAAGTCCCTTGGACTTGTAGGAACGAGGATTGCAATCCACCCTACATTAATAGGATGCAATGGAATTTCATTGAAAAGTCCCTTTGTCTTGTAGGAACGAGGATTGCAATTCACCCTACATTAATAGGATGCAATGGAACTTCATTGAAAAGTCCCTTGGACTTGTAGGAACGAGGATTGCAATCCACCCTACATTAATAGGATGCAATGGAATTTCATTGAAAAGTCCCTTTGTCTTGTAGGAACGAGGATTGCAATTCACCCTACATTAATAGGATGCAATGGAACTTCATTGAAAAGTCCCTTGGACTTGTAGGAACGAAGATTGCAATCCACCCTACATTAATAGGATGCAATGGAACTTCATTGAAAAGTCCCTTGGACTTGTAGGAACGAGGATTGCAATCCACCCTACATTAATAGGATGCAATGGAATTTCATTGAAAAGTCCCTTGGACTTGTAGGAAGGAGGATTGCAATCCACCCTACATTAATAGGATGCAATGGAATTTCATTGAAAAGTCCCTTGGACTTGTAGGAACGAGGATTGCAATCCACCCTACATTAATAGGATGCAATGGAATTTCATTGAAAAGTCCCTTGGACTTGTAGGAACGAGGATTGCAATCCACCCTACATTAATAGGATGCAATGGAATTTCATTGAAAAGTCCCTTGGACTTGTAGGAACGAGGATTGCAATCCACCCTACATTAATAGGATGCAATGGAATTATATGAACGAAGATTGCAATCCACCCTACATTAATATGGTGCAGTGGAATTTCATGAAAAAAAAAAGTCCCTTGGACTTTCAGAACGAGGATTCCAGTTCCTCCTACATTAATATGGTGAAGTTTCATAAAAAGTTTTCCTGTTTGAGGTTAGATATTATCTCGTGCACCTGATGACTCGTCGTAATCCGTTAGCCATCACCCTTGAAGAACATGAATAATAAAGGCGTTACCATTAACAACCCCTTTTTTGAATTCCTATCCCAGCATTCATTCTCAGTAGAGAGCCCTACGGGACACGAAGATTTCACGAGACTACGTCGTTCACTTTCGGGTCGAAAAACAACCTTCTGTTTATCGTGCGTTAGTATTAAATCCAAATAAATACAACTTTGCCTATAAAAGAGGAACCTTTCTCTTCTTGTGTAGCTGTACAGTCTCTCAAAAAGTATCCGAACACTAGGGTTGATTACAGAATTCAGAAAAAAATATCTGGCAACGATATCTTTTACAAATTAGCGATCTGGCAACCTTCGTATTACGTGACATGAAGGGTGCCAGATCACTGATTTCTAAAAAAAATCGTTGCCAGATGTTTTTTCTGATTTCTGTAATAAACTCTAGATCTGGCAAACTTCGTGTCAAGTGACACGAAGGTTGCCAGATCTAGGGTTGATACGTGACACGAAGGTTGCCAGATCTAAGGTTGATACGTGTCACGAAGATACATACACGTGACACGAAGTTTGCCAGATCTAGGGTTGATTACAGAATTTAGAAAAAATATCTGGCAACTATGTTTTTTAGAAATTAGTGATCTGGCAACCTTCGTGTACAGTCGCTCAAAAAAGTAACCGAACACTACGGTTGATTACAGAATTCAGAAAAAATATCTGCAACGATTTTTTTTTTAGAAATTAGTGATCTGGCAACTAAATTCTAAAAAAAAAATCGCTGCCAGATATTTTTTCTGAATTCTGTAATCGACCCTAGTGTTCGGATACTTTTTTGAGCGACTGTACAGGTGTAGGTTCATTCGCTCGTGCGTGACACACTCTCCTGATTCGACACTGTCTCTCGAAGTGCACTAATGGCTGCTCTGTAGCAATGCGCAGTACCCATTAGCAAGGGGGTCTGCCTCTGCCGTCCCCCCCATAAGCGTTGCAGGGAGGATGAATAATTAATGTATCGGCTGATACCAAAACTCATGCAGCTTTAAGTAAGAGCCAGCGAGCACTCCCCCTGTTTTCTGTCGCAACGTGAGCTGCTAAGAGATGCGAGTAGCCCTGGGCGTGGAGGAAGAGGAGCAAGAGTAGCATCCTCTGATGATATTTGTTCAGATAGCAAACACGAATGAAGTGATGTTTAGGAGCGATGCATTAACTTGGGTGCGGTTGTTTCTCAGAAGGAGATGTATAAAATGCAATCCTATGAATGTGGTAGGGACTGCAGTCCTCGTTCAGGTGCAGCTACTGAAATTATTGCTCAAATATTGAGAAAGGCACGGATATTACAATGAATATATTATAATGAAGTCAATGCGTCATATCAGACGGTGTTAGTTTCCCGGTATTGTTTGGCGAGAGATTTATCTCAAATTCGTTCAATGTCTGCTCAGGGAGGCATTTTTTTTAAATCATTGATGCCATGACGGAAGAGGCAGACAGCTGGGGGAGGTGGCAATAAATGGAACGCTGATTTTGGACAGAATTCAAAGGTTGGGTTGTTTTACCTCTGAGCGGTACTTTTTTGCACACCATGGGCTAAATGACCAGGTCACAAGGACCCCGAAGGCTCAGAGAAGGTTGGGGGAGGGGACCCACTGGAACAGCTGTTGGGAGACAGATGGTAGACTCTCATCAAGGCCATTCAGCGTGTTCTTTAACCTGGGTTGTTTTACCTCTGAGCGGCACTTTTTTGCACACCATGGGCTAAATGGCCAGGTCACATGGACCCCGAAGGCTCAGAGAAGGTTGGGGGAGGGGACCCACTGGAACAGCTGTTGGGAGACAGATGGTAGCCTCCCGTCAAGGCCATCCAGGGTGTTCTTTAACGTGCACCGGGTATGGCTCTCCAGCATGTGGGGCCACAGCTTAATGTCCCATCCGACGGACGGCGGCCTTTCCAAACCCATTGGTGTTCCCTACTGACCGTGGGCAGGGCGGGTAATTTTGCGGAGATAAATTTCAATGCTGACCCAGCTGGGACTCGAACCTGGGAACTGCAGATTACGAGCCTGGCGCGCTACCGACTGAGCCACCCCCGCGCCAGAATTCAAAGGAACAGATTTTTTTAAAAAATATCTATTTGTTTGATGGAAAAAAACTAAGCCAGATATCATGATGCACACATCTCTCATGATCATGTGGACAGAATAATGCTTTTCCACATTGCGCGCTATTGTCACGTGACACGAAGGTTGCCAGATCACTAATTTCTAAAAAAAATCGATGCCAGATATTTTTTCTGAATTCTGTAATCAATCATAGTGTTCGGATATTTTTTAATATATATAATGCGTATGAATATATAATGCAATTAATATGGAGCGTGTGCAGTTACCGTTCACAGCAAACTGGAGCGGTTGCGGTTAATGTTCACAGCACATTGGATCGTGTGAGCTCACAAAGACCTGGATCGTGTGGGCCCACTCACAGAAATATTGAGCGTGTGCAGTTACCGTTCACAGCAAACTAGAGCGGTTGCGGTTAATGTTCACAGCACATTGGATCGTGTGGCCCACTCACAGAAATATTGAGCGTGTGCAGTTACCGTTCACAGTAAACTGGAGCGGTTGCGGTTAATGTTCACAGCACATTGGATCGTGAGTGTGAGCTCACAAAAATCTGGATCGTGTGGGCCCACTCACAGAAATATTGAGCGTGTGCAGTTACCGTTCACAGCAAACTGGAGCGGTTGCGGTTAATGTTCACAGCACATTGGATCGTGTGAGCTCACAAAGACCTGGATCGTGTGGGCCCACTCACAGAAATATTGAGCGTGTGCAGTTACCGTTCACAGCAAACTGGAGCGGTTGCGGTTAATGTTCACAGCACATTGGATCGTGTGGGCCCACTCGCAGAAATATTGAGCGTGTGCAGTTACCGTTCACAGCAAACTGGAGTGTGTGCAGTAACTGCACACGCTCCAGTTTGCTGTGAACGGTAACTGGAGCGTGTACAGTTGCTGTACACGCTCCAGATATTTTTTCTGAATTCTGTAATCAACCCTAGTGTTCGGATACTTTTTTGAGCGACTGTATTCTGAATCGCACTTGATGCTACAATGAAGTGAATCGTGCCAGTTGATGCATAACGTTCTCAGCAGGTGCCTCTTCTGTTTCCAGAGAGATCGGCGCCCAACAGGAGGAGGCTCGGCTGTCTCCTGCAGGTGCACGTGCTCGAATTATGGCGCCACGTGGCACCTGGGCCTCAAACAATCAACCGCCAACTGTTACGTTGTCGAAGGATTGTTTCTTTACCAGACATCCAAAATTTCTTCTGTATTCTAGAAGTGGGAAGAATTTTCTCAAGTAATTTGTTGACATTTTTTTTATGGAGTTTTTGTTGAATATTACTGAAACACGAATTCGTTGTAGAACTGCAGCATTTTTAAAGAAAAAACTTACTTATCATATTTCTTATTCCATAATAATTTTATAATCTACAGTAAATAATTAGTTATTATGATTATTATATAATAATTCGAATATTTAGTATTCTAACAATATTTAAATCAATAAACTTAAATTCCCATAACCTACAGGTTGGGTTGTTTTACCTCTGAGCGTCACTTTTTTGCACACCATGGACTAAATGGCCAGGTCACATGGACCCCAAAGGCTCAGGGAAGGTTGGGGGAGAGGACCCACTGGAACGGCTGTTGGGAGACGATGGTAACCTCCCGTCAAGGTCATCCAGCGTGTTCTTTAACGTGCACAGGGTATGACTCTCCCGCACACGGGACCACGGCTTAACGTCCCATCCGAAGGACGACGGCCTTTCCAAACCCATCGGTGTCCCCTACTGACCGTGGGTAGGGCGGGGAGTTTTGCGGAGATAAATCTCAACGTTGACCCAGCTGGGACTCGAACCTGGGAACTATAAATTAAGTAAACCATCAGATCACAAGAATTCCAAGTTCTAAGAGAAGGTCGTGGGGAAGAGAACCCACTGGACATAACAGACAGATGGAAGCGTCTTGTTTAGGCCATCCAGCGTGTTTAACGTGCACAGGCATGAGATTTTACTGTTTCACGGTTTAACGGTCGCATCCGAGGGATGGCGGTCTTTCCAAGCCCATCGGTGTCACCTACTTATACCGAGGGCTGCAGGAAGAAGATTTTGGGGAGATAAATCATAATGCTGGCACTGTTGGGATTCGGAACCTGGGAACTTAAAATCTCTAACCTAGCGCTCTACTGATTTCTCTTTAATGCGTGAGCAACAAAGGGGCGGGGAGGATCAGTCGGTAGCGCGTCAGGCTTGTAAACTGGAGTTCCCAGGTTCGAGTCCCAGCTGGGTCAGCGTTGAGATTTATCTTCGCAAAACTCCCTGCCCTGCCCACAGTCAGTAGGGGACACCGATGGGCTTGGAAAGGCCGCCGTCCGTCGGATGGGACGTTAAGCCGTGGTTCCTGGAGTGGGAGAGCCATACCCTGTGCACGTTAAAGAACACGCTGGATGGCCTTGATGGGAGGCTACCATCTGTCTCCCAACAGCTGTTCCAGTGGGTCCCTCCTCCAACCTTCTCTGAGCCTTCGGGGTGCTTGTGACGTGGCCATTTAGCCCATGGTGTGCAAAAAAGTGCCGCTCAGAGGTAAAACAACCCAATAGAAACGTGAGCAATCAAAATGCTTGCATCTGGAACTTACAAATTCAATTTAACGAAGCTTGCGTTTCTATCTATCGAATCTTAATATTCCACTTTTTTTTTTAACTACTTAATACCCACACAATAATTTTGCATCCTGATAGTCGAAATTATTTTCATCCCCCCCCCCCCCACCAGAAAAAAAAAAGAAGAAACCTTGAAAAAATTCACCGCAATTCCCATTTCAAAGACTTTTAAAGTCGCAACTGTTAGTGGGTAAATAATTACCAAACATTCAGATGAATATACAAATTACGCAAATAAAGCTCGAACGCATGTGAAGTAGTGTTGGGAGGTGGGGCTCATAACAAACCCCCCCCCCCTCCCGGTCACGTGACCAGTCCATTTGCACAATTAATACCTAAATAGGGTTTGTGAGGGAAGAGGTTCCAGCGCGTGTTTGGGGACGTGAGGCGATTGCCAATCCGAAGAGATCTGTCAGCAAACGCGCACACAGGCGGACACGTGTGGCTTTGCGCCTGTCTTTTGGCTCTGCAGGGGGCTCGTGCCATTTTATAGGCGCCATTTGGCCCTGCCTAATGGACGACAGGGTTGCATTGTGTTCGTCAGTCTCGGCGACCAGACGTAAAACAGAAAATTTGTATTCATTCTATTCACATTTCCTACATCCGAGTCAATTTAATTAGTTAAACCTAATTTTCTGCTTCTCTCTCATTCGCTGCAATGCACCGGCTGGGAATTGGAGGCTCTGGAGTGGGATGAGGGAGGGAGGAGGGGGGGAGATGCGATCCCTGGATACGCTCTCTCTTCAATGTACACATACAGGAGGAAATTAAACATGGCTATATAGATATGAACTGAGTTCGAAACGAGTTGGGTTGTTTTACTTCTGAGCGGCACTTTTTTTTGCACATAATTGTCTAATTGGCCAGGTCACAAAGACCCCAAGGGTTTAGTGAAGGTTGGAAAGAGGGGACCCACTAGATAGATCTTAAGAGACAGATGATAGCATCTTGTCAAGACCATTCAAAGTATTCTCTAACTATCAAAATGGGTTAAACGGCCAGGTCTTCAGACGGTTTAGTTGTTTTATCTCTGAGAGGCACTTTTTTGCCCCCCCTGGGCTAAAAGGGAAGGTCACAAGGACCTCAAGGTCTCAGGAAAGGTTGGGGGAAGGAGATCCACCGGAGATATTAGGAGACAGGTGGAACCCTCCCGTTAAGGCTATCCAACGTGTTCTTTAACGCTGTATGGCCTTGACAATAAAGGAGCTGCATTTTTCTTCTACACAATGGCCAGGTCACAAGAACCCCAAAGGTTCAAAGGTGGTTGGGGGAAGGGAACTCACTGGACAGCTGTTAGAAGACAGATGGTAGCCTCCATCTGTAAACGTCAAGGCCATCCAGCGTGTTCTTTAAAGTGCACAGGGTGTGGCTCTCCCTCACACGGGGCCACGGCTTAACGTCCAATCCAACGGACGGCGGCTTTACCAAGCCCATCGGTGTCTCCTACTGACCGTGGGCAGGGCGGGGAATTTTTCGGAGATAAACCTCAACGCTAACTCAGCTGGAACTCGAACCTGGGAACTTCAGATTACGAGCCTGGCGCGCTACCTGGCGCGCCACCCTCTCACCGAGAAGAGACTGATTTTACACCCTATATATTTGCGTTTAAGACCCCTGATTTAAGGGAACCAACCTCTCTTGCGATGTGAGAGATTTCCAGAAGTCAAACGCACATATGCTTATTTTTCTAGAAACGTTATTAAAGCAATAATATAAACTGTCGTACCAAATATAAGATAATTTCCATGTTATATTTCGTCAAGAACATATTCCAACTTTGAAGCTCTATAACTTCTAAAATATGCATTTAATGGGAAAATGTGTCTGAAGACAAATTAAAGATCATAATCTAATCTATTTAAATCTCGATTTCCAACAATATTCTTCCAGTATTTAAAGAGTTATGGAAGAGGGAATATTTCATTATATGTCATACGAATTTTCCTCAGAAATTAATTAAAACTTGAAAAATAACCGTTTAAAAAATAAATACATATATTAGAAGTTTGCTTAATGATATTTTCAATATTAAAACGATTTTGGATATTTTTTTATAACACAAGTCATTTTACTATTAAATATTCCAGCTTCCATAACTCTTTAATTGCTGAGCTAATGTTGGTTGGAAATCGAGATTTAAATAGATTCGAGTATGATCTTTAATTTATCTTCAGTCATATTTTTCCATTAAATGCAATTTAGATTCCCAATCGACATAATACGGGAATTTCTCAAATGGTTTGACATCGCAGTGCCGATCTCTTTAATTCGATTCCAAATACTGCAAACGAGAAAAACAAATTCTACCCGAATCACCATCTTAGTGTGATGTACAGTCGCTCAAAAAAATATCCGACCACTACGATTGATTACAGAATTCAGAAAAAATATCTGGCAACGATTTTTTTAGAAATTAGTGATCTGTCAACCTTCGTGTACGTAATTTGCGTGATAGGTCGCAAAAAGTGCCATATTTGCTGATAGGTCGTAAAAAGTGCCATAATTTGTGTGATAGGTCGTAAAAAGTGCCATAATTTGCGTGATAGGTTGTAAAAAGTGCCATAATTTGCGTGATACGTCGTAAAAAGTGCCATAATTTGCGTGATAGGTCGTAAAAAGTGCCATAATTTGGGTGATAGGTCGTGAAAAGTGCCATAATTTGCGTGATAAGCCGTAAAAAGTGCCATAATTTGCCTGATAAGTCGTAAAAAGTGCCATAATTTGCGAGATAGGTCGTGAAAAGTGCCATAATTTGCGTGATAGGTCGTAAAAAGTGCCATAAATTGCGTGATATGTCGTAAAAGGTGCCATAATTTGCGTGATAGGTCGTAAAAAGTGCCATAAATTGCGTGATAGGTCGTAAAAGGTGCCATAATTTGCGTGATAGGTCGTGAAAAGTGCCATAATTTGCGTGATAGGTCGTGAAAAGTGCCATAATTTGCGTGATAGGTCGTAAAAAGTGCCATAATTTGCGTGATAGGTCGTAAAAAGTGCCATAATTTGCCTGATAGGTCGTAAAAAGTGCCATAATTTGCGGGGATAGGTCGTAAAAAGTGCCATAATTTGCGTGATAGTTCGTAAAAAGTGCCATAATTTGCGTGATAGGTCGTAAAAAGTGCCATAATTTGCGGGGATAGGTCGTAAAAAGTGCCATAATTTGCCTGATAGGTCGTAAAAAGTGCCATAATTTGCGGGGATAGGTCGTAAAAAGTGCCATAATTTGTACGCTAGATCCCAAGAAGTGCCATAATTTGTACGCCAGATCCTAAAAAGTGCCATAATTTGTGCTCTAGGGTGTATCAATTACCATAATTTGAGCTCTAGTGTATACAAAGTGCTATAAGTTGCGTTTTAGTGTGTACAGTCGCTGAAAAAAGTAACCGAACACTACGGTTGATTACAGAATTCAGAAAAAATATCTGGCAACGATTTTTTTTTTTAGAAATTAGTGATCTGGCAACCTTCGTGTCACGAGACACTAATTTCTAAAAAAATCGTTTGTCAGATATTTTTTTCTGAATTCTATAATCAACCGTAGTGTTCGTTTACTTTTTTGAGCGACTGTACATCACCCTAAGCAACTATGTAGATCACAAGGTGCCACAACCAACTGAGATCTGTCGCCAAAGGATTATCTCATGCACCAATGAAGTTCATACTCTATCACGTGTGCGTTTTCGATGATGATGATGATGACACGGTGAGAAATAGTGAAGAGTTGGCAGTGATTGAGAGAGGCAATTGGCAAATGGACACAATAATGTTGGCGAGCGTGGTCGGCATGACCCCATTGGGGATATCGACCCTTTGGCGAATTAAACATTCATTATTCTACAGCTGATTCAGAATGCAATAAGCATAATGGGAAAGGATACAACTCTGGTCACATGGAGGGTTTTTATTGATATTGTTCCAACTCAACTTCACCTTACAACTGCTCTAGTGAACTCATTAATAAGACAAATTAGGGGGGAGGGAAACTGAGTATTGCTCGTGTGTGTTGGAGGGGCGGGAGAATAATCGGGGAGGAGATGTAATAAATGAAGGACGTGAAGATTTCAAGAATGGCGATTGTTCAGAAGTTGTTGATGATGCAGTTTTAATTCGAATGCTTATCTAATGCGTTTTCAGTGAAACGATCACTTTGTTACAAATGCCATCGTTTCGAAATAGTCTAATTAATATTTGGGAAAGGTTTGGTGAGAAGCTGAACGCTTTTAGTGTCAGAAAATTTGCATTTAATACGTACTAGTGCAGTGCAAATTATCGAGATGCATGTATTGGGGGGTATAGAGGAGGGGTTTTACAAAAGCAGAATGTTAGATTAATTCTGGTTTTGTTGCATAATTCATTTGTTATTCAGTTATGCAAATGATGATTATGGGCTGTATCTTGCTCTGGCGCTATGGAGTTGATTGTTGACTTCTGGGGACGGGGGTGGCTTAATCGGTAGCGCGCCAGGCTCGTAATCTGTAGTTCCCAGGTTCGAGTCCCAGCTGGGTCAGCGTTGAGATTTATCTCCGCAAAATTCCCCGCCCTGCCCACGGTCAGTAGCGGACACCGATGGGCTTGGAAAGGCCGTCGTCCGTCGGATGGGACGTTAAGCCGTGGCCCCATGTGCGGGAGAGTCATACCCTGTGCACGTTAAAGAATACGCTGGATGGCCTTGACGGGAGGCTACCATCTGTCTTCCAACAGCTGTTCCAGTGGGTCCCCTCCCCCAACCTTCTCTGAGCCTTCGGGGTCCATGTGACCTGGCCATTTAGCCCATGGTGTGCAAAAAAGTGCCGCTCAGAGGTAAAACAACCCAACCTTGACTTCTGAGCGGAACTTTTTTACACACAATGGGCTGAATGAACAAATCATAAGGACCCCAAGGGTCAGAGACGTTTGAGGAAAGGGAACCCGCTGGACAGTTGTTTCCAGACAGATGGAAGCCTTCCGTCAAGCCATTCCAGTATGTCCGTTAAATTGCACATGCTGTGGCTATCCTGCACACTGATCCACGGCTTTACGTTACGTCCGACGGACGACTGCTTTCCCAAACTGGGTTGTTCGGTTGTTTTCTCTCTGAGCATCACTTTTTTGCACACCATGAGCTAAATGGCCAGGTCACAAGGACTCCGAAAGTTGAGAGGGTTGAGGGAGAGGGGACCCACTGGAACAGCTGTTCGGAGGCGGATGGTAGTCTCCCGTCAAGGCCATCCAGCGTGTTCTTTGACATGTACAGGGCTCATCCGCACACGGAGCCGCGATTTAACGCCCCATCTGACGGACGTCGGTCTTTCCAAGCCTATCGGTGTCCCCTACTGACCGTGGACAGGGCGGGGAGCTTTGCGGAGATAAATCTCAACGCTGACCCAGCTGGGACTGGAACCTGGGAACTACAGATTACGAGCCTGGCGCGCTACCGACTGAGCCACCCCCGCCCCCATTCAGAAGTAGCTGGGGGCTTTAAATAAAGAGGCATGGGACTCGAACCTGGGAACTACAGGTCATGAGCCTGCTAACAGAAGGCAGGTGGTGGAACTTTTGGTATTTTGGAATTTCAGTGGCGGGTACTGTTGAGTTACTGGACTACTTTATCTCTGAGTAGGGGGCGGGGGTGGCTCAGTCGGTAGCGCGCCAGACTCGTAATCTGTAGTTCCCAGGTTCGAGTCCCAGCTGGGTCAGCGTTGAGATTTATCTCCGCAAAATTCCCCGCCCTGCCCACGGTCAGTAGGGGACACCGATGGGCTTGGAAAGGCCGCCGTCCGTCGGATGGGACGTTAAGCCGTGGCCCCGTGTGCGGGAGAGCCATACCCTGTGCACGTTAAAGAACACGCTGGATGGCCTTGACGGGAGACTACCATCTGTCTCCCAACAGCTGTTCCAGTGGGTCCCCTCTCCCATCCTTCTCTGAGCCTTCGGGGTCCATGTGACCTGGCCATTTAGCCCATGGTGTGCAAAAAAGTGCCGCTCAGAGGTAAAACAACCCAACCCTATCTCTGAGCGGCACTTTTTTTGCACACGATGGCCATGTCACTAGGAGCCCAAAGGCTCAGAAAAGGTTGGGAAGGGGACCCATTGGACAACTGTTGGGAGACAGATGGTATCCTCCCGACAAGCCACATAATGTATTCTTTAATGTAATTTCCTCACACGGGGCCACTGTTTAACATCCCATCCGACGGACGGCGGTCTTTCCAAGCCCATCGGTGTCCCCTACTGACTCTGAAGATAAATCTCAACGCTGCTCCAGGTGAGATTCGAACTTGGGAACGGAACGGTACTGGAAAGAATTTGGGACTTGCATGGTCATTTCGAATTATTGCTGTTATTACACTTTTAATATTCCTCAGGGGTGAATTTGCGGAGGCAGTTTTGTGAGGTCAGTGGCCCAACATCTTCCAGCCCTCCGTCAAGATTTAACCATTAATTTGTTTTTTAAATGAGGAAATTTGAATTAGCACGATCCCGTCTATGCAGGCCGCAAAAAGGTCGCAAAAAGTGCCATAATTTGCGTGATAGGTCGTGAAAAGTGTCATAATTTGCGTGATAGGTCGCGAAAAGTGCCATAATTTGCGTGATAGGTCGTGAAAAGTGCCATAATTTGCGTGATAGGTCGCAAAAAGTGCCATAATTTGCGTGATAGGTCGTGAAAAGTGCCATAATTTGCGTGATAGGTCGTGAAAAGTGCCATAATTTGCGTGATAGGTCGCAAAAAGTGCCATAATTTGCGTGATAGGTCGTGAAAAGTGCCATAATTTGCACGCCAGATCCTAAAAAGTGCTATAATCTGTACGCTAGATCCTAAAAAGTGCCATAATTTGTATGCCAGATCCTAAATATTGCCTAGTTGGCCAAAATCTTCACCTTTCCAAAATCCTCGGTACGCCAATGATATTCTGAAACTTATGGGTTGTTCTTTGCGAGAAAGAAATCGCCTGAACTGTTCAGTGGACTTTAGTTTTAGGACAATTTTGACGCCACGTTCCGATTAATAATTTTTACTAAATTTATATTTTTTTTCTCATTAAAATGTTGATGTCATCTTGATTGGATACGAAGGATCAAAAATAGAATTTAAAGGAACTCTCAATACTTTTCTTATTTCTTTTTTTTTTTACAGTTTAACACACTAATCGTGAAATCGCATACTAATTTCATAAGTAAAATGAAGATACCAACTATCAGCCTTTGGGGTGATTGTAATCTGGCTATTTAGGGGGGTGGGTTGGGTTGGGAAGTTTTACCTCTGAGCGGCACTTTTTTGCACACCATGGCTAAATGGCCAGGTCATATGGACCCCGAAGGCTCAGAGAAGGTTGGGGGAGGGGACCCACAGGAACAGCTGTTGGGAGACAGATGGTATCCTCTCGCCAAGGCCATCCAGCCTGTTCTTTAACGTGCACAGGATATGGCTCTCCCGCACACGGGGCCACGGCTTAACGTCCCATCCGACGGACGGCGGCCTTTCCAAGCCCATCGGTGTCCCCTACTGACTGTGGGCAAGGCGGAGATAAATCTCCACGCTGACCCAGCTGGGACTCGAACCTGGGAACTACAGATTACGAGCCTGGCGCGCTACCGACTGAGCCACCCCCGCCCCCTGCCAAGATGGTAGTAATCTGCAGTTCCCAGGTTAGAGCCGTATGATGGGCTCAGCCAAACTCCCCGCCCTGCCCACGGTCAGTAGGGGACACCGATGGGCTTGAAAAGACCGCCGTCCGTCGGATGGAACGTTAAGGTGTGGCCCCGTGTCTGGGAGAGAGCCACACCCTGTGCACGTTAAAGAATACGCTGGATTCCCATGACAACTGTCCAGCGGGTCCCGTCCCCCAACCTTCTCTGAGCCTTCGGGATCCTTGTGACCTGTCTATTTATCCAGTTGTGTGCAGAAAAGTGCATATTTCGGAGATTAAACAACTTAAATATTCCAAACATTGACTGTTTAAAATACTGATACGAAATCTAATTAATTTACAACTTTAGTGCCCCATAAAAAATTGTCTCCTCTTTTATCTGGTAGAAGCGTCAAATAAAGGCTTTCAAAATCGCTTTGACTAACACCATTTGCCATCTAACTATGGAACTTCTGGCACAGACCATTTAGAATATTCAAGTTTTTATCATTTTCGAAATTTAGCTCCCTCTAACGACGGAAAGCCATCCCATGGCCGAGTGGTTAGCACGCTTGGTTACTGATTTAAGGGACCTGGGTTCGAGCCCTGGGTAAGGCATGGATGTATGTGTCGTTTTTCTGCTTGAGGTCCTGCCATCCTCTCAGATCTTCTACTTTGGCATATAAACTGACAGGCTCTTGTCAGACCTCTGTGGCAAGCAGCTGCTTGAAGGGGTATTAATTTATTTTTATATATATATTTTAAGATGGCGTATAAATTGACAGGTTCCTGTCAGATCTCTGTTGCAAGCAGCTGCTTGAGGGGGTATTTATTTATTTTTATATGTATATTTTAAGATGGCGTATAAAATGACAGGTTCCTGTCAGACCTCTGTGGCAAGCAGCTGCTTGAGGGGGTATTTATTTATTTTTATATATATATTTTAAGATGGCGTATAAATTGACAGGTTCCTGTCAGACCTCTGTGGCAAGCAGCTGCTTGAGGGGGGATTTATTTATTTTTATATATATATTTTAAGATGGCGAATAAATTGACAGGTTCCTGTCAGACCTCTGTGGCAAGCACCTGCTTGAGGGGGGATTTATTTATTTTTATATATATATATTTTGAGATGGCGTATAAATTGACAGGTTCCTGTCAGACCTCTGTGGCAAGCAGCTGCTTGAGGGGGTATTTATTTATTTTATATATATATATATATTTTAAGATGGCGTATAAATTGACAGGTTCCTGTCAGACCTCTGTGGCAAGCAGCTGCTTGAGGGGGGATTTATTTATTTATATATATATATATATTTTAAGATGGCGTATAAATTGACAGGTTCCTGTCAGACCTCTGTGGCAAGCAGTTGCTTGAGGGGGGATTTATTTTATTTTTATTTATCAACGATGGAAACTGAAACTAATTGAAAGTTCGTAAAATAGGAATGGCAATATTTTATTTTCTATTCAATCGAAAAAAAGTCTTGTTTTTCTCTTTAAATAAAAAACTTTTTTATCTTCTTTGACAAAAAAAACTGTTTAGGGAAGGGCAGAAAACGAAGTGATAAAATATAGTTACGTAGTTTATAATAATAATATAATTTTAAATATATTAAATATAGTTAGTGTTTCGAATTAGAGTTGAAAATTATTACAGTATTTAGTGAGCGTCAAAAATTGCTGGAAAATAAACCTTTTAAATGTGATTCACGTTTCCTGGGGACAGGGGTGGCTCAGTCGGTAGCGCGCCAGGCTCGTTATCTGTAGTTCCCAGGTTCGAGTCCCAGCTGGGTCAGCGTTGAGATTTATTTCCGCAAAATTCCCCGCCCTGCCCACGATCAGAAGGGGACACCGATAGGCTTGGAAAGGCCGCCGTCCGTCGGATGGGACTTAAAGCCGTGGCCCCGTGTGCGGGAGAGCCATACCCTGTGCACGTTAAATAACACACTGGATGGCCTTGATGGAAGTCCACCATCTGTCTCCCAACAGCTGTTCCAGTGGGTCCCCTCCCCTAACCTTCTGTGAGCCTTTGGGGTCCATGTGACCTGGCCATTTAGCCCATGGTGTGCAAAAAAGTGCCGCTCAGAGGTAAAACAACCCAAAAACAACCCGTTTCCTGTTTTACGTATCAATCATTTTAGCGGATCTGTTAACAATTTAAGAGCGCGCATTGATTCATTTTAGTCAACAATGAAAGTCGATGAATTGTGACGTTCAGCCAACAGAGACGATTTTCTCCCAGTTGTTCTAATGTATGCCAACAATGGAATGGATTTCTCCTTACTCGACGCCGAGAATTGATCGATTTCAAGAATAGATGGTTGTCATAGCACCGCCTCCCTCCTCCTCTCTGTTGTTCCCTTTCTGTTCCGATTGTTGGCTCTAATGGCGGAAAATTCGAGCATTTCGAGATCTGTCGTGACGTCACTACCGCTTCCGTTGGGGGTGAACGATGGGCTGCTTCGGCAATTAGAAAGAATCACTGATTTTTTGATTTTGGTTGATCAGGTGAGATGGAATGGTTTAAAATGAACGAGACTTTTTTTTTCAGTTTATCCTGCTGTTCATTCGATTCCACTTCGTGATATCATGATATTGCATGGCGCATTGGGGGGCGGGGGTGGCTCAGTCGGTAGCGCGCCAGGCTCGTAATCTGTAGTTTCCAGGTTCGAGTCCCAGCTAGGTCGAGTTGAGATTTATCTCCGCAAAAATTCCCCGCCCTGCCCACGGTCAGTAGGGGACACCGATGTGCTTGGAAAGGCCGCCGTCCGTCGGATGGGACGTTAAGCCGTGGCCCCGTGTGCGGGAGAGCCATACCCTGTGCACGTTAAAGAACACGCTGGATGGCCTTGATGGGAGGCTACCATCTGTCTCCCAACAGCTGTTCCAGTGGGTTCCTTCCCCCAACCTTCTCTGAAACTTCGGGTCCTTGTGGCCTGGCCATTTAGCCCATGGTGTGCAAAAAAGTGCCGCTCAGAGGTAAAACAATCCAATCCGTGGCGCATTGGAGTAAATTTTGGAGTAAAACATTGTAGACAGGGAGATATTTAAAAAAGAAAATAGAAAATAGGGGAGGGGTTGGAATCCAAATGAATGGGAATGTCGTTCCGATAACTATTTCTCTCCGGTTTACTCATCTTTATGAATTTTCATGAAATATATAGATAATATGTACAGTCGCTGAAAAAAATATCCGAACACTATGGTTGATTACAGAATTCAGAAAAAATATCTGGCAACAATTTTTTTAGAAGATGGTGATCTGGCAACCTTCGTGTCACGTGACACGAAGTGTTGCCAGATCACTAATTTCTGAAAAAAATCGTTGCCAGATATTTTTTCCGAATTCTATAATCAACCATAGTGTTCGGATATTTTTTAATATATATATAATGCATATGAATATATAATGCAATGAATATGGAGCTTGTGCAGTTACCGTTCACAGCAAACTGGAGCGGTTGCGGTTAATGTTCACAGCACATTGGATCGTGCGAGCTCACAAAGACCTGGATCGTGTGGGCTCACTCACGGAAATATTGAGCGTGTGCAGTTACCGTTCACAGCAAACTGGAGCGTGTGCAGTAACTGCACACGCTCCAGTTTATATGTCACGTACAGTTGCTGTACACGCTCCAGATATTTTTCCTGAATTCTGCAATCACGTGACACAAAGGTTGCCAGATCACTAATTTCTAAAAAAATCGTTTCCATATATTTTTTTCTAAATTCTGTAATCAACCATAGGGTTCGGATATATTTTTAGAGCGACTGTACACTGTCGTGTCAAAATATTAGATAATATCCATGTTATGTGAATGGGAATCTAACTTCGAAGCTCTATAACTTCTAAAATATTCATCTAAGGGGAAAATGTGACTGAAGATAAATTAAAGATCATAATCACGTCTATTTAAATCTCGATTTTCAACGATATTCGTCCAGAATTTAAGGAGTTATGTAATGTACTGTAATATTTAAGAACAATAATGAGACAAGAATTTACCTCAAAAATCGATTAAAATTTAAATAATAAGCATTGTTTCAAACCGTTTAATAAAATAAATATGTTTCAGAAATTTACATAATGATTATTTCAGTATTAGACAATAATGAATGATTTTTGTAAAACAAGAAAATTTATTTTTAAATATTCCTGTTTTCATAACTTTTGAAATACTGACCAATGTTGTTGATGTCTTCATTCGCATATGTCATTTAAAGCAGTGATGCAGAAATCAGTTATTTCTTTGAATCCCGAACCTATAAGAGCTTATGAATGTCCGCCATTTTAGTGGTGACAATTAATTAAAAAAATAATTTTTTTTTCTGATTCAGATACTGGATTTTAACTCCTCTGTTTCGTAAAGATATTCCCAGAAACCAAGTGTAAACCGGGGAGGGCTGAATTTGCCGAATCCTCTTGTATCATACTTGGCTTAGACAAGGCGGTTACAGAAAAATTAATTTTCAAATATACGTATATATATATATATCGTAGATCGTATAATCCTTTTCGATGTACCGGGTAATTATTGTACCCCTAACCATCTCCATCCTAAATGTATGGCTATTGGGCATGAGTAAGAACAAAATATATAAGTAAACCACCCTTAGGTGGGCCCCTAAGGGTAAACATAAGAAAAGCTAAAAATAGCAGTAAAATCGTATAAGAGACCTAAAACGGGGTCTCCTCAGAGAACGCTACCGTATTTGTTCAAAACAGTATGATCGTAAAGAATCGGAGAAGAAATAGTCTCATTGGGATTATTGCTTACAGCCTCAAAAAATCTTTTTGAAGTGCGTTTTATATGTGTATATATATGGTCGATGCCCAGGTGTTTATGGAGTTGTCTGTTAGTGACAAACCAGGAGGCATCAACCGCAGTTCTCAAAATGTTGTTCGGTAAGACCTGAATCTTACGAATATTGGTGGGTGTAGTATTCGCCCATATGGGTGAAGAGAATCACCGGTCTGATGATCATATCATAGAGCAAAAGCTTATGATTAATATATATATAGCTGAGTAGGTAGAAATTTTATTTATTAAAATTCTAGTGATAGCTGTAAATTCTTAAAAACCTGGTAACCAATTTTAAAACGTTCCTAAATATTTTAGTGTAATCTTAATGAATAAATTATTTTTTGCTTAAAGGTTTAAAAATGGATTTTTAGTTAAATTTTAGACAAATTAAATGACTAAAATGTTTATTCATTTTTAATTTCCTTCTTTTCTTCCCTCATTTAATTCAACGGCTGTCCAGGACTCGTTTTTCAAGGTGACCTTTGGTTGACTCGGTTTCCAGGTTCGAGTCCCAACTGCGTTGAATTTATCTCCGCTAAATTCCCGCCCTGCCCACGGTCAGTAGAGGAGACTGATGGGTTTGGAAAGGTCGCCATCCATCGTATGGGATATAAAACCGTGGGCCTGTGCGAAGGATCCTTGTGACTTGGACATTTAGTCCATTATGTGCAGAAAAGTACTTCTCAGAACTAAAACAACTCAACCTGAACACAGGAGGAAATCATGAATGAAAAAAGCGCGCGGGGAATCATAAAAAGACCACACCCTTCAGACGAGACTATGCGAAAGAGTGAGGTCACTATTCCCCCATTGTTATATCACGTGGGGTGGTTTTACCAGTGACATTGTGCTTGCTTATGAACGGTCTCCAAGGCGTGGGAGTTGCATAGCAACGCAAGAGGGAGGAGTCAGAATCAATGTCAATAGTTAGCGAGACAAGCCCACGACACGAAGAGCAGATCTCATCTCGACGTCTTCTTCCCGCGAAAGAGAGCAGCTCTTCCAACAAACACTCTGCTCGTGACATATCCGTTGATATCTGATGGCCGAGGAATATACACCGATGCATGGGCGAAGCAGATGACATCACACAACTAAGACGACGTGTATGACGCTATCACGGGTACCGCCCACGCAGCTGCTGCACGCTCCAAGGCCGTCGTGTTCGATGAGATGGGCTGACAAATGTTCGTTGTTCTTGGCTGCGTTTTGCATACCCGAAAAAATAATTTTATCTTGTCCTTTTTCGCTTTGGAACGAAAGAGAGTTGAGTTTTTTTTTCTTTTCTTTTTTCTTTTGCTTGTTTTTATACCGTACTGAAGTGACGTATGGTGAGTGACAATTACGAGTTACGAGACTGCGCATTTTGCGTTTACTCAACTCTCATATATCATCAGTTTATTGATAAGTCACATTCTACATCAATCATATACAGCAATCGCAAAGTCTGCCTATGGTGACGACAGTTATCGGTGAACGCTATACTACTAATACCGTACTGATTTTCGTGGAATTCCTGGGCCTCCCCCCCTTCCCCAATATTTTCCAGCATTTTAAAGATGAAATTCGAAAAAAAAAATCATCTTTTACTTGATGGATTCTCATAAAAATGTTCTTCCACATGAGAAAAATTCAAGAAAAATAATCTGCAGCATCAGATATTTTCAAGAAAGACAATCTGCAGCATCAGAAATTTTCAAAAAAGATAATCTGCAGCATCACAAAAATTCAAGAAAGATAATCTGCAGCATCAGAAAATTTCAAGAAAGACAATCTTCAGCATCATAAATTTTCAAAAAAGATAATCTGCAGCATCAGAAATTTTGAAGAAAGATAATCTGCAACATCGGAAATTTTCAAAAAAGATAATCTGCAGCATCAGAAAATTTTCAAGAAAGATAATCTCAGCATCACAAAAATTCAAGAAAGATAATCTGCAGCATCAGAAAATTTCAAGAAAGACAATCTTCAGCATCATAAATTTTCAAAAAAGATAATCTGCAGCATCAGAAATTTTGAAGAAAGATAATCTGCAACATCGGAAATTTTCAAAAAAGATAATCTGCAGCATCAGAAAATTTTCAAGAAAGATAATCTCAGCATCACAAAAATTCAAGAAAGATAATCTGCAGCATCAGAAAATTTCAAGAAAGACAATCTTCAGCATCATAAATTTTCAAAAAAGATAATCTGCAGTATCAGAAATTTTGAAGAAAGATAATCTGCAACATCGGAAATTTTCAAAAAAGATAATCTGCAGCATCACAAAAATTCAAGAAAGATAATCTGCAGCATCAGAAAATTTCAAGAAAGACAATCTTCAGCATCATAAATTTTCAAAAAAGATAATCTGCAGCATCAGAAATTTTGAAGAAAGATAATCTGCAACATCGGAAATTTTCAAAAAAGATAATCTGCAGCATCAGAAAATTTTCAAGAAAGATAATCTCAGCATCACAAAAATTCAAGAAAGATAATCTGCAGCATCAGAAAATTTCAAGAAAGACAATCTTCAGCATCATAAATTTTCAAAAAAGATAATCTGCAGCATCAGAAATTTTGAAGAAAGATAATCTGCAACATCGGAAATTTTCAAAAAAGATAATCTGCAGCATCGGAAAATTTTCAAAAAGGTAATCTGCAGCATCAGAACAATTCAAGAAAGATAATCTTCAGTATCAGAAAAATCCAAAAAAAGATAATCTTCAGCATGAGAATATTTCGCAAAAATAATCTTGTACATAAGGAAAAAATTCAGGAAAATAATCATCTGCATGAGAAAATTTGGGAAAACAAAAGGTTTTCTATAAGAGAAATTTTCAGAAAAATAATCATCTAAAATGCAAGATTTCAAGGAAAAAATATTTCGCATGAGAATATTGAACAAAAAGTTTTATTCTACATGCGAAAAATTGAGAGAATAATCTTCTACGTAAGAATATTTCAGAGAAATATCATTATATATAAGAAAATTTTCAGAGAAATATTCTTCTACATAAGAAAATTCGAAAAACTAGTAGAAAAATAGAGAAAAATAATCTCCTTTGTTTTTGTTACAAGATGAAGAGGTTTTAAGCTACAGCATCAGTTTAAAACCACCTTCCTTCGGGATGCGAGGCACAACCGTGGATTCAGGTTAATCATGACGGTAGTTATTAACTGTAGACGTTAAAGAACACGCTGGGTGATCTTGAAAGGAGTTACCTTTTGTCTCGTAACTGTTGTCCAGTGGGTCTTTCTGTGAGCCATTGGGGTCCTTGCCACCTGGCTAGCTCATTCTGGGCAAAACAGTGTCGCCCAGAGTAAAACACCATCGCCGAACCAGAAAGAATCCTTATTTTTATAGTTCAAAAAAAGAAGTTTTGTTTGATTCTATTTTCGATCTTTATTTTTACGAGGATTAAATAAATAAGGAGAATTTGATGAAAATAAATATTTTCTACTATTATTGAACATCTCAAAAAATTACTTAGCACTTTCAACATTTTCTGGAACTGTTCCTTCGTTCCATTCATGTTCTACAAAGGCAAAAATAAATAAATAAAGAGAAAATTGGGTTGTTTTACCTCTGAGAGGCACTTTTTTTGCACACCATGGGCTAAATGGCAGGTCACATGGACCCCGAAGGCTCAGAACTGTAGCAAAACGGCTTAACGTCCTATCCGACGGACGGCGGCCTTTCCAAGCCCATATGGACTCCGAAGGCTCAGAGATGGTTGGATGAGGGGAAAAACTGGAACAGCTGTTGGACAGATGGTAGAATCCCGTCAAAGCCATCCAGCGTGTTCTTTAACGTGCACAGGGTATGGCTCTCCCGCACACGGGGCCACGGCTTAACGTCCCATCCGACGGACGGCGGCCTTTCCAAGCCCATCGGTGTTGCCTACTGACCGTGGGCAGGGCGGGGGTTTTGCGGAGATTAGTCTCAACGCTGACCCAGCTGGGACTCGAACCTGGGAACTACAGATTACGAGCCTGGCGCGCTACCGACTGAACCAGCCCCTATCCGAAGGGGACATTGATCGGCTTCTCCAAGCCCATCGGTGTCCCCTACTGACGTGGGCAGAACGGAGAGTTTGCGGCGATAAATCTGAACGTTGATCTAGCTGGGGCTCGAACTTGGCAACTGCAGATTACGAACTTGGCGCGCTGCCGGCTGAGCCCCCCCGCTTATCCAAGACCATCGATGTCGCCTACTGACCAAAGGCAGGGTGAGCATTTAGCGGAGATAAATCTCAACGATGGCCCAGACTGGACTCGAACCTGGGAACTGCAGATTAGGAATCTGGGGCGCTTCCGACTGAGCCACCCCCGCCCCTAGGTTCTTTACATTCCAAATCCTTCACAAAAATTTATCGTATGAGTCTTCAACTAAATTCCAATTTATTTTTTCCACATGAATGTTTAGTTTCTTTCGATGCCACCATTTAATACACATTCATTTAGCACGGCTGGTCGTAATTGAAATTTCCCTAATAAATGTTTAATTACTTCAAAGTCCGACTGCGTATGTGCAACTGTTGTGCAGCAGACCAGACTGCTAAAACCTTCAGCTGTGCATCTATCTCTCTGTCTGTATGTGTGCGCGTGGTAATGAAAAGGTTAAAGTTCACCTTCCTTTTCACCTCAGTAAGCACGAACACAGAGGAATACCTTTAACCTTTAATTTATGAACTTTACAGTCTAATGAGATGCTGAACTTCAGCTTGAGAAATCTTGCACGCGCGTCTGCAATCCCGTTAAAGGTTAAACACTTTACTAAATGATTACCGAAGCCAGGAACGGCTGGAAAGTTTCGGTATCGATTAATTAGTATTAGGAATTAGAAGGAATTCATTATATCCCTATTTCAAATGAAGTAATTATAAATAGGGATCCCATAAATTGAATTCGGCCTGATCTCGTGCTATGAAGAGCGCGTTCAAAGACAGCGAGAATTCCTGTTGCAATAACCGAAATTCGCATTTTTTCCAACAACTAACTAGTTAATAGCATTTGTGGTAAGCTATTATAGCCCCAGTCGACAAAATAAAATTGTTTTATCTCTCTAGTAAATGTTCGAGTCCCAGCTGGGTCAGCGTTGAGATTTATCTCCGCAAAATTTCCCGCCCTGTCCACGGTCAGTAGGGGACACCGATGGGCTTTGATAAGTCCGCCGTCCGTCAGATGGGACGTTAAGCCTTGGTCCCGTGTACGGGAGAGCCATACCCCGTGCACGTTAAAGAATACGCTGAATGGCCTTGACGGGAGGCTACCATCTGTCTCCCAACAGCTGTTCCAGTGGGTCCCCTCCCCCAACCTTCTCTGAGCCTTCGGGGTCCTTGTGACCTGGCCATTTAGCCCATTGTGTGCAAAAAAGTGCCGCTCAGAGCTAAAACAACCCAACACAAAATCTCTAGTAAACTAAACTGGAATTAAGGGGGGGAAATAAAAAATTACCACTATTTAATATCGGCTGTTTTTTATTTAAAAGATCTTAATCTTTTGGAGGAAAATCTGGACCTGAAACATCTTAACGTATGTTGAAACGTCTTAACGTATGACGTAGCGTTGAAACGTATGTGGTGTCTTTTAACAGTAGCAATTAAAGTTATGTATTAATTGTTGCTCTAAATGATGGATTTTGTTTACAATTCCTGCTCCCTGACTTCCGTACTTCGTAGAACATGAATGTAAATAGTAAGGCAAAAATTACGATATTGCATGCATTGTAAATACCAGGTATTTTATTTTGTAGTCCTACGTCACAATGCATAGCGATTTGTACAACCTACCTAGCAAATAATGGCAATTTGTGCATCCTACACCACAAAGGAAGGCTATTTGTACTTCATTGGCCTCAAATTATGGCAATTTGTTTACCCTAGAATACAAATTATGGTAATTGATACACACTAAAACACAAATTATGGCTATTTTTGCAACATAAGACGCAAATTATGGCACTTAATATACCCTAGAGCACAAATAATCGTAATTGGCACACACCAAAACCCATATTATGGCAATTAGTACACACTAAAACACAAATTATGGCACTTTGTATACCCTAGAGCACATATTATGCCAATTGGTACACACTAAAACACAAATTATGGCACTTTGTATACCCTAGAGCACAAATAATCGTAATTGGCACACACCAAAACCCATATTATGGCAATTGGTACACACTAAAACACAAATTATGGCACTTTGTATACCCTAGAGCACAAATTATGCCAATTGGTACACACTAAAACACAAATTATGGCACTTTGTATACCCTAGAGCACATATTATGCCAATTGGTACACACTAAAGCACAAATAATGGCAACGATTACAACCTAAGACGCAAATTATGGCACTTTGTATATCCTAGAGCATAAATTATGGTAATTGGTACAGCTTAAAGCCCAAATTATGGTAAATGGTACATTTTAAAGCACATAATGATAATACACCTTAGAGCCATCATTTATGACTTAGTGTAATTGGTACACACAAAAACACAAGTTATGACAATTTTTGCAACCTAGGGCAAAAATTCTGGCCATTTGTTCAGCCCAGAACCCAAATTATGGTATTTTGTACACTCTGGGACCCAAAATATGGCAATTTATACACTCTAGATTTAAATTGTGGCAATTTTTATATTTTAGAAAACAAATTATAGTAATTTGCGCACCCTAGAGCACAGTTTTTCAGACTGCGGATCGCGACCCATTAGTGGGTCAAAAAGTCAATTTAGAGTGGGCCGACCGGCATTTTTTAATGGAATAGAATAGGATATATAAGAGTGTATCTCATAGATTGGGTATCGATGTAAATTGTATTTCTCATTATGGGTCAAAAAACACTGTCTTAGAGCACAAATTATGGTATTTAGTACACACTAAAACGCAAATTATGGCAATTGGTACACTCTAAAACGCAAATTATGGCACTTTGTATACCCTAGAGCCTAAATTATGGTAATTGATACACCCTAGAGCACAAATTATGGCAATTGATACACCCTAGAGCAAAAATTATGGCAATTGGTATACACTAAAACACATATTATGGTACTTTTTACGACTTAGCACGCAAATTATGGCACTTTTGTATACACTACAGCCCAAATTATGGTAATTGATACACCCTAGAGCACAAATTATGGTAATTGATACACCCTAGAGCACAAATTATGGCACTTTTTACGATCTAGCGTACAAATTATGGCACTTTTTTACGACCTACCACGGAAATTATGGCACTTTGTACACACTAGAGCCCAAATTACGTTAATTGATACACCTTAGATTAAAAATTATGGTAATTGGTACACATTATAATACAAATTATGGCAATTTGTACATTCTAGAACAAATTTTTGTCAATTTGTACATTGTTGGTTACAAATGATTGAAACTTGTTCACATTTTATATCCCAAATGAATGCATTTCACTTGATTGCTTGCTTAAAACCCGAAGTGAAATTATTCAGCTCTTAGGTGAAGTGTTCAGATGAAAACCCACAAAGGTTTGAATATATCAGCCTGGTATTTCAACAACTGATGAAAGAGCAAAAAACTGCAGTGAGTAGTAGAATTCTCGAAGGTGCAAATGCGCGGCCTCAGCAACGGAAGCTGAAGCTTTCACTTTCAATGAAGTCATGGGGTTGTTCTGAAGCGAAGCATTTTAATTAATTCTCCTGTAAGTTTCAACTAACCGACCTTCACAAATATTTTGCTGATTTGTTTATTTCTCTTCTCCTTCCTTCTTTCTTTTTTTCCTTTCGTTTTGTACCTCCTTTCCTTTCTTTCGTTTTGTCCTTCCTTTCCTTCCTTCTTTCACTCGTTTTGTCCTTTCCTTTTGTTTTGTCCTTCCTTCCCTTCTTTTTTTCATTTGTCCTTTCCCTCTTTTCTTTTTCTACTTTTTCCCCTTCCTTTCTCTTATTTCTTTTTTTCTTACTTTCTTTCTATCCTTCCTTCCTTTTTCACCTTTTCTTCTTTCCTTTCTCTTCTTTCTTTTTGTCCATCCTTCCTTTCCTTCTCACCTTTCCTTCCTTCCTTTCTCTTCTTTCTTTTTTCTTACTTTCTTTTGTCCATCCTTCCTTTCTTTCTCACCTTTCCGTCCTTCCTTTATCTTCTTTCTTTATTTCTTACTTTCTTTTGTCCATCCTTCCTTTCTTTCTCACCTTTCCTTCCTTCCTTCCTTCCTTCCTTCCTTCCTTCCTTTCTCTTCTTTCTTTTTTTCTTACTTTCTTTTGTCCGTCCTTCCTTTCTCTTCTTTCTTTATTTCTTACTTTCTTTTGTCCATCCTTTCTTTCTCACCTTTCCTTCCTTCCTTCCTTCCTTCCTTCCTTCCTTCCTTCCTTCCTTCCTTCCTTCCTTCTTTCCTTCCTTCCTTCCTTCCTTCCTTCCTTCCTTCCTTCCTTCCTTCTTTCCTTCCTTCCTTCCTTCCTTCCTTCCTTCCTTCTTTTTTGTTTTCTTACTTTCTTTGTCCATCCTTCCTTTTTTTCTCACCTTTCCGTCCTTCCTTTCTCTTCTTTCTTTATTTCTTACTTTCTTTTGTCCATCCTTTCTTTCTTTCTCACCTTCCTTCCTTCCTTTCTCTTCTTTCTTTTTTTTTCTTACTTTCTTTTGTCCATCCTTCCTTTCTTTCTCATTTTTCCTTCCTTCTTTCCTTTCTCTTCTTTCTTTTTTTTCTTATTTTCTTTTTTTTTTCTCACCTTTCCTTCTCTCTTTTCTCTTCTTTCCTTTTTCCTTACTTTCTTTTTGTCCATCCTTCCTTCCTTCCTTCTTTCGGAAACACGTTCTTACGAAAACATTATGTAAATATTGGATCATTCATTGATCGTCACCCATTGCACGAATTCGGATAGTTAATTTGAGAAATTCTGACCATGCCTTCTGTCTCCTTTAAATTGCTAACCTTTATATAAAATCTCTCTTTCGCTTTGTCGTTAGTTTTTGCAGTCTCTTGATGTCACACGGCGCGACGGCGGGTTTGAAAAAAAAAACGTTATCACCCACTGCGAAAAAGTGCAAAAATAAAAAAAGTTGCAAATCTGGCATCGAAGAGGAAAGCGGAGCACAGCGCGCCACCCAGTGGTAAGACTCTGCAAGAGACGCGAAGATGGCCGCTGCAGATGCAAAAGACAGATCAATGCAGTTGCATGTAGCGGTCGGTTGTACGTCCGGGCATTCCGTGTCTGGGTTGAAGACGACTGTGCTCTACTGCTATAGGGAACACGTTGGACTTTGACTGCGCTAACCCACGTTCGTTTGAAATGGATATCTTGAGGAGACTCTCTCGCTAGAATATACTTCGCTCTCTATTAGGAAGGACACTAAAGATAAGGTCTGTTGGTTACTCTTTATTAACTAGAACGTTTCACTAGTTTGTTTTTTCCGCCTGAATTCTAAGCGAAAGAGAATATTTCAGTTACTTTTTTAGTTTGCTCTCATTAACTGATGTCTTCAGTTTTGATCTCTTGTCTGTTTAGCGATGTTTGATCTTCCCTTTACTAGTAAAAATTATTTCTTCCTGCCAATTTCTTCTATTTCAAGATTCTTCTAATTCATATGATTATCCTTATTTCTTTAGAGCATCTTTACAAAATTCTTCCTG
This sequence comes from Ryuthela nishihirai, assembly GCA_038380435.1. Classification (NCBI taxonomy): domain Eukaryota; kingdom Metazoa; phylum Arthropoda; class Arachnida; order Araneae; family Heptathelidae; genus Ryuthela; species Ryuthela nishihirai. The sequence continues at coordinate 75,065,746 of JAWZYU010000008.1, read as the reverse complement.
CTCTTTCAGTTTCTTCTTTCTTTTCCTTTTGCTTTCCTTTCTTCCTAGTTTTCTTTCTCTCTTCAACTTCAATTTTCTTTTCTTCTTCCCTATTTCTCTTTGTCTTTTTTCCTCCTTAGTTCCTTCTATATTTCTTTCTTCCTTATCTGTACTCAAATCGATATATTTATCCGGCAAACGCATTATTTTAAACATTGGACTCAAAATCAGAATTGCAGAATATTGATTATTTATGCAATGTTTCTTCTCGGAGTCACACGAGAAAAAGTAATTTTTTTCTCCTCCATTTTCTGCATCGCTTTGCTTTCTCATAGCTATATTTTCATTCTCACTGGATGTACGGAACTAAATATTTTCCTTATTTTCGGAGGGGCGGGGGTGGCTCAGTCGGCAGCGCGCCAGGCTCGTAATCTGTAGTTCCCAGGTTCGAGTCCCAGCTGGGTCAGCGTTGAGATTTATCTCCGCAAAAATTCCCCGCCCTGCCCACGGTCAGTAGGGGACACCGATGGGCTTGGAAAGGCCGCCGTCCGTCGGATGGGACGTTAAGACGTGGTCCCATGTGCGGGAGAGCCATACCCTGTGCACGTTAAAGAACACTCTGGATGGCCTTGACGGGAGGCTACCATCTGTCTCCCAACAGCTGTTCCAGTGGGTCCCTTCCCCCAACCTTCTCTGAGCCTTCGGGGTCCATGTGACCTGGCCATTTAGCCCATGGTGTGCAAAAAAGTGCCGCTCAGAGGTAAAACAACCCAACCCAAATCCTTTCTTCTCTTCCTTTTCATTCCATATATCTTCTTCCTTCCTATTTTCTTCTTTCTCTTCCATTTCTTTCTTTGTATCTTCTTCCTTCCATTCTATTCTTCTTTCTCTTTCTTTCCTTTCCTTATATGTTCTTCCATTTTCTTCCTTTTTAATTCTTTTTCTCTGTTCTTCCCATCCTTTGTTTCCTTCCATTTTTTCTTTCTTCCATTCTTTCTATTCAAATCAATTCATTTAGCCGGCAACACATTGTTATAAATACGGGCTCAAAATCAGAATTACAGATCATTGATTATTTATTCAATTAATCTTCTCAGAATCATGCGAGAAAAGGAATTTTCTCCTTTTCTTGTTTACAGAAAACATTCTTTCGCCTTGGGAGAATAAAATCAAATATAATTTACATTCCGAAGACAAAAAGGATCATGAAATTTTCGTCTAGATCTATTTTGAATAAGAACTTCTAAATTACGTGCTAAATTTCTGTTCTTTTATTCCCTAACTGTCCCTGTAGCAGTGTGGTTAACGTGCTTAGGTACTGATCATAAATACCCGGGTTCGATCCCCAGATAAGGCACGAATGTTTTCTTTCTTGTGTTGTCTTTCTGCTGAGGTCTCGCCTTCCTCACAGATCTTCTCTTGGCCATATTATAATGACTGGCTTCTATCAGACCTCCGTGGCAAGCAGTTGCTTGACGGATAATTTATTTTATTCCCAAAATCATTTTCAATTCTCATTTCTTATTGAAGGTTTTATTTTGTTCAACTCCTGCAATTTTTCTCTCATAACTATATTTCGCAGTCTCACTGGATGCGCGGAACTGAACACTTTTCTTATTTTTGGTTTCCCTTTTAGTTACATATTATATTATTTTTGCCCCTGATTCATCCTATACCATTAAGCTGATATTTCTGACCAGGGGAAGGGGGGGGGGTGCTTCTTCTGCTTTATTTCGCTTTGGAGATTCCTTTGACGAACCTCTTTTAAGTCTGTACATGCTCGTCGTTTTCGTATTGCCCAACTACTGAATTTTTCTCCCTTTATTTAGCCATTGTTTTATCTCCCCATTGAACCAACTATTACGCTGTTAACGCATTGTTGTCCCTTTTGCTCTATCCTTTTATTTCTCGTGTATTACTAATAAATGATTTCGTTTTCTCATACTCACTTTCTTTCTCAGCAATAATCATTATTTCCTTCAAACAACTTCGCCTAAATTAAAACTACCCTTCCTCTCCTTCACAGCATTGCCCAGCAAAACTCTTTCTTACTTTCTTAATTCTCCTTCCTTCCGTGTTTTTTCTTTCATTTTTTGTTCCTTTTTTCCTTCTATTCGCTCTCCTTATCATTTTTTTCTCCACTTCTTCCTTTAACAATCCACTTTATTTACTCACTTAATTCTTTCATCATTTCTTTGCTTATGTCTCTACTAGTTTCTATTTTATTTCCTTGCTTATGTCTCTACTAGTTTCTATTTTATTTCCTTGCTTATGTCTCTACTAGTTTCTATTTTATTTCCTTGCTTATGTCTCTACTAGTTTCTATTTTATTTCCTTGCTTATGTCTCTAATAGAGTCTATTTTATTTCCTTGCTTATATCTCTACTAGTTTCTATTTTATTTCCTTGCTTATGTCTCTACTAGTTTCTATTTTATTTCCTTGCTTATGTCTCTACTAGTTTCTATTTTATTTCCTTGCTTATGTCTCTACTAGTTTCTATTTTATTTCCTTGCTTATGTCTCTACTAGAGTCTATTTTATTTCCTTGCTTATATCTCTACTAGTTTCTATTTTATTTCCTTGCTTATGTCTCTACTAGTTTCTATTTTATTTCCCTGCTTATGTCTCTACTAGTTTCTATTTTATTTCCTTGCTTATGTCTCTACTAGAGTCTATTTTATTTCCTTGCTTATATCTCTACTAGAGTCTATTTTATTTCCTTGCTTATGTCTCTACTAGAGTCTATTTTATTTCCTTGCTTATGTCTCTACTAGTTTCTATTTTATTTCCTTGCTTATGTCTCTACTAGTTTCTATTTTATTTCCTTGCTTATGTCTCTACTAGAGTCTATTTTATTTCCTTGCTTATGTCTCTACTAGTTTCTATTTTATTTCCTTGCTTATGTCTCTACTAGTTTCTATTTTATTTCCTTGCTTATGTCTCTACTAGTTTCTATTTTATTTCCTTGTTTATGTCTCTACTAGTTTCTATTTTATTTCCTTGTTTATGCCTACTAGTTTCTATTTTATTTCCTTGCTTATGTCTCTACTAGTTTCTATTTTATTTCCTTGCTTATGCCTCTACTAGTTTCTATTTTATTTCCTTGCTTATGTCTCTTCTAGTTTCTATTTTATTTCCTTGCTGATGTCTCTACTAGAGTCTATTTTATTTCCTTGCTTATATCTCTACTAGAGTCTATTTTATTTCCTTGCTTATGTCTCTACTAGAGTCTATTTTATTTCCTTGCTTATGTCTCTACTAGTTTCTATTTATTTCCTTGCTTATGTCTCTACTAGTTTCTATTTTATTTCCTTGCTTATGTCTCTACTAGTTTCTATTTTATTTCCTTGCTTATGTCTCTACTAGTTTCTATTTTATTTCCTTGTTTATGTCTCTACTAGTTTCTATTTTATTTCCTTGTTTATGTCTACTAGTTTCTATTTTATTTCCTTGCTTATGTCTCTACTAGTTTCTATTTTATTTCCTTGCTTATGCCTCTACTAGTTTCTATTTTATTTCCTTGCTTATGTCTCTTCTAGTTTCTATTTTATTTCCTTGCTTATGTCTCTACTAGTTTCTATTTTGTTTCATTGCTTATGTCTCTACTAGTTTCTATTTCATTTCCTTGCTTATGTCTCTACTAGTTTCTATTTTATTTCCTTGCTTATGTCTCTACTAGTTTCTATTTTATTTCCTTGCTTATGTCTCTACTAGTTTCTATTTTATTTCCTTGCTTATGTCTCTACTAGTTTCTATTTTATTTCCTTGTTTATGTCTCTACTAGTTTCTATTTTATTTCCTTGTTTATGTCTCTACTAGTTTCTATTTCATTTCCTTGCTTATGTCTCTACTAGTTTCTATTTTATTTCCTTGTTTATGTCTCTACTAGTTTCTATTTTATTTCCTTGTTTATGTCTCTACTAGTTTCTATTTCATTTCCTTGCTTATGTCTCTACTAGTTTCTATTTTATTTCCTTGTTTATGTCTCTACTAGTTTCTATTTCATTTCCTTGCTTATGTCTCTACTAATTTCTATTTTATTTCCTTGCTTATGTCTCTACTAGTTTCTATTTTATTTCCTTGCTTATGCCTCTACTAGTTTCTATTTTATTTCCTTGCTTATGCCTCTTCTAGTTTCTATTTTATTTCCTTGCTTATGTCTCTACTAGTTTCTATTTTATTTCCTTGCTTATGTCTCTACTAGTTTCTATTTTATTTCCTTGTTTATGTCTCTACTAGTTTCTATTTTATTTCCTTGTTTATGTCTCTACTAGTTTCTATTTCATTTCCTTGCTTATGTCTCTACTAGTTTCTATTTTATTTCCTTGCTTATGTCTCTACTAGTTTCTATTTTATTTCCTTGCTTATGTCTCTACTAGTTTCTATTTTATTTCCTTGCTTATGCCTCTACTAGTTTCTATTTTATTTCCTTGCTTATGCCTCTACTAGTTTCTATTTTATTTCCTTGCTTATGCCTCTTCTAGTTTCTATTTTATTTCCTTGCTTATGTCTCTACTAGTTTCTATTTATTTCATTGCTTATGTCTCTACTAGTTTCTATTTTATTTCCTTGTTTATGTCTCTACTAGTTTCTATTTTATTTCCTTGTTTATGTCTCTACTAGTTTCTATTTCATTTCCTTGCTTATGTCTCTACTAGTTTCTATTTCATTTCCTGACCGTTTTCTCTGTTTTTATCATCCCGTTAATTTTCAAACAGAGTTTCTTATTCTTCTTGTATCTTACATCTCTGTCTTTTCCATTTTCCATGTCTTTTTGATGTATTTCCTCTTCATTCCTCGTTACTTCTTTTTCTAGAGCAACTAATTTTGTTCCTTTTTTCTCCTATCTGTCATTTTATTCTCCCTTTTTCGTTATATACCCTTTTCCTCATTCCTCATTTCCCAAAATCTTTTTTCGTTTTCTTGACAAATCTATCTCCGATGTGATATCGCTATTTGCATAATAATACAAGATTTTCCGCTTGGAAGGGATTCCATTTTTGCATTATTGTTTTTTCCCCCTCATTTCCCTCCTTTACATTCTTCTTCTTTCTGCCTTCTTTCCATGATCCCTATTTTTATTTCTATATATGGTTCTCCCTATTATTATTTTCCCTTATTATTCTCCGTTTTCATTTATCTTTCTTTTGCATGATATTTATTAAATCCTTCAACCTCTTTTTTCAGTGTTCCTCTTTAAACTAGTTCTTCTTTTCACTATTTCCTTTTTTCCACGCTTTCCTTCTTTTTTGCACATTACTATCTCATTTCTTCTGTATTTCGGAAGAAAAATTGTCTTTCATCTGCATTTTTTGCAGAGTAGCTTTTTTTTTTTCAATCTTTTCATTTTTTGTATTTTTTTTTTATTTTTTTTTATTTTAGCACATTTTATTTAAATTCTTTCTAAAAAAATGTTTTTTTCACGATCTAAACTTTCTTTATATCTGATCTACGATTTTATGCCTCCCATAATATAAATTTGGTATCATCCTTCAAATGGATTTTCGTGTTCTTCACCAATATGAAAATTAATTTTCCTCTTTTTCCACCAACTATTTTTATTATATTTATTAAACATCTAAGATTTAATATTATTATCATTATCGCTGTCATCGTCATCTACACCAGCACAATCTCATCAACATCAGCAGAAGGGCCGGATCTGGGGGGGGGGCATGCCCTCTCCCTTTCAGAACGCTAGTAAGGGTAATAGAAGCAATAAATGTTTTATTTAATTTTTTATTTCATGCATTTTTCAAAATATTTTCTAAAGACCTTTTAAAACTGAGGGTGAAATGTTGTTATATTGCATTGGAAATCCAGTCTCTTGCCCCCCCCCCCCTCCTTTAAAATTTTCCGCTTTGGATTTTTTTCCCTAGATTTGGGCCTGATCACAGTACCATTAACATTACCACCACCATCATTCTGATCATCAGCACCAGTAGCAGCACTGAAATGAAAGGGTGGGTCGCATAGAAAACTGAAATGAAATGGTGGGTCGCATAGAAAACTGAAGTGAAATGGTGAGTCGCACAGGAAACTGAAATGAAAGGGTGGGTCGCATAGGAAACTGAAATGAAAATGTGGGTCGCATAGGAAACTGAAGTTAAAGGGTGAGTCGCATAGGAAACTGAAATGAAAGGGTGGGTCGCATAGGAAACTGAAATAAAAGGGTGAGTCGCATAGGAAACTGAAATGAAAGGGTGGGTCGCATAGGAAACTGAAATGAAAGGGTGGGTCGCATAGAAAACTGAAATGAAATGGTGGGTCGCATAGAAAACTGAAGTGAAATGGTGAGTCGCACAGGAAACTGAAATGAAAGGGTGGGTCGCATAGGAAACTGAAATGAAAGGGTGGGTCGCATAGGAAACTGAAATGAAAGGGTGGGTCGCATAGGAAACTGAAATGAAAGGGTGGGTCACATAGGAAACTGAAATGAAATGCTGGGTAGTATAGGAAACTGAAATAAAAGGGTGAGTCGCATAGGAAACTGAAATGAAAGGGTGGGTCGCATAGGAAACTGAAATGAAAGGGTGGGTCGCATAGGAAACTGAAATGAAATGCTGGGTAGTATAGGAAACTGAAATAAAAAGGTGAGTAGCATAGGAAACTGAAATGAAAGGGTGGGTCTCATAGGAAACTGAAATGAAAGGCTAGGTAGCATAGGAAACTGAAATGAAATGCTGGGTAGTATAGGAAACTGAAATAAAAGGGTGAGTCGCATAGGAAACTGAAATAAAAGGGTGGCCAGCATAAGAAAATGAATTGGTGGGTCGCATAAAAAACTGAAATGAAACTGTGTTCCGCTTTGGAAACAACTGAAAGGGTAGGCCTCATAGGAAACTTAAAATGGAATGGCGACTGGCCAAAAAAAATATATAATCAATATCGTATGAATAACCAAAGCAAAAAAAATCTAAAATTAAACATAAGCGATGTAATTTTATTAAATTTAATTCGTTTAATGAGAATTCCCTTCCCCGAAGTTGGACTTCTTGTCCTCTTAAATTCTTTTTCTCTTGAACAAAAAGAATCTTATTTGTGATCAGTAGTTTGCGGCTTCCTCAAAGAGAAGTGACTGCCCATAGTTGCTCAGCTAGAGGCACCAACTTTGCATGAACTTTCTATACAGACAGGGGAAGGTTAAAGGTTATATGCGAACCTGCTGGGATTAGCCAAACAACCGGTGGGGATCAGGTTGAAATCCTAGAAATTTCCATACACTTAACATTAGTGGATAATCAAAATAATTGTTGCCACCAATAAATTTAAAAGAATAATTAGTTCAATTAATGTACTTTTGCTTTAATGTGATAAATCTATTGTTTCAAAAATGGATGAATGAATATTTTAAGTCAGGAACGGAAGGGGAGAACGGTACGGGTTAGGGCCCCTACCCATTCTTACCTCACCCCCACATCAGGGTTGAGGTTGTTTTACCTCTGAGCGGCACTTTTTTGTACACCATGTGCTAAATGGCCAGGTCACATGGACCCCGAAGGCTCAGAGAAGGTTGGGGGAGGGGACCCACTGGAACAGCTGTTGGGAGACAGATGGTAGCCTCCCGTCAAGGCCATCCAGCGTGTTCTTTAACGTGCACAGGGTATGTCTCTCCCGCACACGGGGCCACGGCTTAACGTCCCATCCGACGGACGGTGGCCTTTCCAAGCCCATCGGCGTCTCCTACTAACCGTGGGCAGGGCGGGGAGTTTTGCGGAGATAAATCTCAACGCTGACCCAACTGGGACTCGAACATGGGAACTGCAGATTTTGAGCCTGACGCGCTACCGACTGAGCCATCCCCCCCACATCAGGATATACGTAAATGGTTACTGTACCTAATGAGTTATATCTCAAATGAAAGTTACTGAAGGATGGAATATCATAGGCTACTAAAACATTTTCTCATCTTTTCTGCCCATCCCCTTAAAAATTGTGTGTTGTGGGGGGGGGGGGGGAAATCTAATGGGAATCGATCGTAATGAGATCTATTCACACAAAAAATTTGCAACAAGGAGTGTTCCATCCATTATTTCTTTTAGAGAGTTTTAAAACTCGAGCAGTTCGGATGAATCTGCTAATATTAAATATAGTTACATCTGTTTCTTGCTTATTATTTCCCAATTGAAACCATTATTATCTATTTATTGAAGTTGCACCCATTTTAGGAAGGCGAAACAATAACAATCACTAAATTTTTCCAGATTAGAATTTGGAAATATGAAGATAATTACAATCAAGTCTTCCTCTGAAAAAGTAAAGAAATTGAACAAAATTCCTTTGTATTATCAAGGCAAAAAATTACCAAATTCTATTATATACATCACATTCTTTAAAAATTTAAAAGTAAGCTATGGTTTATTATTAAGTTTTCAACCTTTCATTTTCTGAAACTGAATCACTCTCTCGAATTCCTTTCTTCCAAGGCTTTCTTTAAGGAAAAGAAAAAGAGTTTGTTTTCCTGTCCTCAAACACGGAGAATTCTGTAAAACACGATTAATAGTTGTGTTATTTTTCCAGAAATTCAATTGCAGTCATAAATTTGTCATTTTCTTTCTTCGTTTTGAAAAGTTTGTCTTTCGAATTACAGTTGCAGATTCTGATTCTATTTCTTTAATCATGGCTTTCTTTGTGAAGAAAAAAAAAAGGCAAAAATTTTTAATTTTTGGGGGAATTTCGTAGAAGAGTGGAAGTAAAAATATCTTTTAAGTTTATTTAGTTGTTTATTTTTTGGTAGATTTTAATTTTCCATCTGACAATATTAAAATATATTGGTGTGATTCTGTCATTTGTTTTCCAATTAGACGCAAATTGATGGTTGAAAATTAACTGGAAAAAAAAAGACATGGCCTCTTGCAAAAATGGTATCTCGTTTTGAAAGTGTATTTTTGTTTTTTTAATTTTCCGTAATTAGCTCCCTCTAACAGTGACAGTTCGAACTAAAGGATGATTGAGAAAACGAAAGTAAAATTGTTTTATTAGTTCCTATAAAACAGGAGAAAAATTTTCATTTATCTCCTGAAACGAAAAAATTGTGTTTTCCCGCGTCTTTCTGGTGGTAAGGTTGGGTTGTTTTACCTCTGAGTGGCACTTTTTTGCACACCATGGGCTAAATGGCCAGGTCACATGGACCCCGAAGGCTCAGAGAAGGTTGGGGGAGGGGACCCACTGGAACAGCTGTTGGGAGACATGGTAGCCTCCCGTCAAGGCCATCCAGCGTGTTCTTTAACGTTGGGTTGTTTTACCTCTGAGTGGCACTTTTTTGCACACCATGGGCTAAATGGCCAGGTCACATGGACCCCGAAGGCTCAGAGAAGGTTGGGGGAGGGGACCCACTGGAACAGCTGTTGGGAGACAGATGGTAGCCTCCCGTCAAGGCCATCCAGCGTGTTCTTTAACGTGCACAGGGTATGGCTCTCCCGCACACGGGGCCACGGCTTAACGTCCCATCCGACGGACGGCGGCCTTTCCAAGCCCATCGGTGTCCCCTACTGACCGTGGGCAGGGCGGGGAATTTTGCGGAGATAAATCTCAACGCTGACCCAGCTGGGACTCGAACCTGGGAACTACAGATTACGAGCCTGGCGCGCTACCGACTGAGCCACCCCCGCCCCACTCTGGTGGTAAGGGTTGGAATCTCTGCTGCCAAAGGAAATCTCTTGACCACAACACTCTACAACCAAAATTTAAAATCTCTTATGTAAGTAGATCATTTGAAATATTTTTTTTTAATTTTGATATTTTCCACCCTATTTTCGATCGTTACAGCTCTTGAGAAATTCTGAAAATGGTAATCAGTAATTTATCATCAATATCTATCCAATCCAAAGAGAATTTTTTTAATTTCCTCCAAAAAAAAAAAGCGTTTAAATTCTAACAGACGTATAGACAGAAATAAAAAGATCTAAAAATTAAATATTTTCTTAAAATTTGCCTCAATATGAAACATAAAGATACTTTTATAGTATAGGATTAGGAAAGAAACAGTACAGTCGTTCAAAAAATTATCCGAACACAATTCGGCTGATTGCAGAATTCAGAAAAAATATCTGGCAACGATTTTTTCAGAAATTAGTGTGATTAATTTCTGACTGTCTGAAAACTAATTAGTGAAATTAATTAACTGAAACTAATTAGTGAAAATAATTAGTGACTTTCTGACTGTCTGAAAACATTTTCGACTGTCTGAAAACTAATTAGTGAAATTAGTTTTCAGACAGTCGATTTTTTCAAAAACCTTCGTGTCACATGACATGAAGGTTGCCAAATCACTCGTTTCTAAAACAATTGTTGCCAGATATATTTTCTGAATTCTGCAATCAGCCATAGTGTTCGGATATTTTTTTGAGCGACTGTAACTGAAGTTTTATTTTATATCACTAGATAGTTAGATTATTATCATGTGCTTTGTAAAATATATTGCTCACAAAAATTAGGGGATATTTCAAAATGAATATGGAGCGATAATATATCTCCTAATTTTTGTGAGAAGTATATGATCTGAATGAAAAAGATTCTGTTACTTTTTAACCTAATAATCACATTAAAAGTCTATCCTTGAAATTGAATGTTGAGAAGTCCCAGGATCTTCTTTGAATCTGGTCACTCTGTTAAAGAGCTGCAAGGAAAAAGAGAATGAATTTAAAATAATATATATTTTAAGGAATAAAGAAAATATCTTGATTAATAAAAATATATATTTACATTTTTAATCTGGATTTTGAATTTGCAAAATCGTTTTGTTATGTACCGAAAAATGTTTGGTCAAAAAAATGGGAAAATTCATAACGTTGATTATTTATTTTAAGATCCCAAATTCTTTTGCAATGAGCTACAAATTGGAAACAGCCAAAATAACTTCAGATTGTGTTCTAGGGCCAACATTAAAGCCACCAATGCATCTATCATCATTGCAAACAATGGGAATAGAACTAACCACATTGTTTAGAATAGCACTGAAATGCTCAGCCCACCTAGCCGTGACAGAATCCTCACCTTCTATAACCTTACCTTGTGTATCCTTCTATCATCATCCCATCTTCATTATTTTGGCTATTTCTAAACTTAAACTTCATAAATCTCCAGGGGTAGATGAAATTACTACGGAAATGCTTAGAGTGGGAATGTTTCGGTTATCACTTGAATGACTGAAATTCTGAATATCTTTTATGATAAAGGCATGGTTCCTAAAGATTTTACCAGAGCTATTGTTATCCCTATTTTCAAAAAAGGTGATCGCAGTTCTTGTGATAACTATAGGGGTATCAGCCTACTCTATGTTCCAGGTAAAGTTCTTTCCATGATTGTGCTTAATAGAATTAAGAATCTGGTTCACAGTCAATTGCGTGATGAGCAATGTGGATTCAGAAGTGGTAGGGGATGTGTGGATCAGATATTTTCACTTAGGCAGATTCTTGAGAAATGTTTAGAGTTTCAGCAATCTTTGGTTGCTAGCTTTGTTGATTTCAAAAAGGCTTTCGACTCTGTTGATCGTCATAATTTGTGGTTGATTGAGAGATCATATGGTAAACCTGACTAGTTAGTTAACATAATGAAAGCTCTCTGTAATAACACTGAGTCGTGTGTGAGAGTTGGTAAGTCTTGTAGCAGTTGGTTTAGCATTACTTCTGGTGTTCGACAAGGGTGCATTTTGTCTCCTTTTCTCTTTAGCTTGGTTATTGATTATGTTATGCGAAATTCACTTCAAGGGAAAGATTTTGGCCTTAAATGGACTGGAGATTCGAAAATTTCTGATTTAGATTATGCTGATGATTTAGCCCTTTTGGCAAATGATGTTGATGAGATGAACTTTTTCATTCGAGCTGTTGATGAGACTGGTAGTAGAGTACGTTTGGTTATAAACAGAGAGAAAACTAAAGTGATGAAAATTGGTCAAGCAGGCTGTGATTTAGTTAATCTGAATGGTTGCAGTCTTGAACAGGTGTCACAGTTTAATTATCTTGGGAGCTATGTAACAGATACTGGTGATATGCGGCATGAGATTAACAGACGAATAGGGATTGCTGCCGGGACTTTTAAGAATCTATGGAGTGTGTGGAGAAATAGGCGTATACACCTAAAGACTAAAATTAGATTGTATAATAGTTTGGTTCTTTCTAGGGTTAGTTATGGTAGTGAAACTTGGACACTTTGTAAACAAGATAACAGGAAACTAGATGCTTTTGATTCTAGATGCTTACGTAGTATCTTGGGCATTAGGTGGTTTAACTTTGTAACTAATGATGAGGTTAGGCAAAGGAGTCTGCAACCTCCTTTAAGCAGCATATTGTGCAGAGAGAGACTCCGCTGGTTTGGCCATGTTGCCCGTATGGATAATTATAGATTGGCGAATAGGGTTATGAACAGTGTGCCTAGAGGCCTCAGAAGGAGGGGGAGACCTAGGATGCGGTGGGCAGACAATGTCAAACAGGACCTTGTTAGAATTGGTGTGCAGTGGCCGGATGCAGCAGATGTAGCTCAGGATAGACTTGCTTGGAGAACTAAATTGCACGGTCTGGTTGGACTCCGTAGCCCATGGCTGCTTGAGGATGATGATGATGACAAGTTGGATGGGCCTGATTGGATGATATCGCTATTTAAGAGCCACTTTTTAATCTAACTATGTCAGATGCGCGTCGCGGTAAATGGGTTGTTTCAGAAGTGTGTCTTAGTAAAAAAGGACTATTTTGAGAAGTATGTCTTAGTAAAAAAAAAGAACTATTTCAGAAGCGTGTCTTAGTAAAAAAATGACTATTTCAGAAGTGTGTTTTAGTTAAAAAAGGACTATTTCAGAAGTTTGTCTTAGTTAAAAAAGGACTATTTCAAAAGTGTGTCTTAGTAAAAAAGAACTATTTCAGAAGCGTGTTTTAGTAAAAAGAACTATTTCAGAAGTGTGCCTTAGTAAAAAAAGGACTATTTCAGAAGTGTCGTTTTAAATGGACTATTTCAGTCATGAGAAAAAAGTTGAAAAAACACTGTTTCAGGCATTGGATTCAAAAATAGTGAAATCGTACAGTTCGTGACACGTTTATTCTAGTTTTCACTAAAGTTTGGTGTTTGAAAATAAGAGTTATTACTTTCGCAGTTGTTAATCGATGATATAAATTCATTTGGTAACATTTTTAATGATGATGATATTTTGTTGTTGTTGTTGTTGTTGTAGCTGGATAAAACATGTCCGCCTTCTATGTCCTATACATATTTTAACTACCTACCTTCTCTCGATCCCACACCTGACCGTCTATGCTTTAAAAAGAAAAACATTCTTAATTTTTTTTTCTTTCTTTGCCGATTTACGAGCGATGAAAGCAATCTCTTTTTTCTGATCCGCAGTTTGACTGGTTTGAGTAGCGTTGCCGACGACGGAGCCTCGAGATCCGAGAAGAGTCCAGTTCCAGGGAGCGGAAGTGTCTCGGGTTACCCGCCAGCAGCAGCCACAACCACCGGGACAGGAATCTCGACTGGAGTAAGCGATTATGAAAGGGTAAGGTCCCTGCGGAGTGTACCGGCCATGGCGAAAAAGAAGGGTCACGTGACGCCCGTGGGGAAGGGGCCAAGCTCCCTCTTCATCCTCAGTGATAGAAATATCATCCGAAGATGTACGAGATTTATCATCGAATGGCCATATCCTTTCATGGTGTATTCATTAGCCTTTAATTGAAAAAGTGTTCTTGGTCCTTTGTTTAGTATTATTTAGCAGTAGGCTGACCCGGATCCTGAAAAAAATAAAGAGGTTGGGGGGGGGGGAGCAAGAGACGGGATTTCCATTGCAGTAATGTATTTTCCCAGCCGTTTTAAAAGTCTTAAAAGATTTCTTGAAAAATTAAGGAAATATGCTGAAGTTTAATAATTTTTTTGCCTTCATTACCCCTATCAGCATTCTCAAAGAGGGTGGGGACCATGACACCCTTGCTCCCCTCCCCCTAGATTTTACTGACAACAGAAAACGAGAGATATTATTGTTTCTACTGGTTACTATTGTTAGTCATAATAAAAGTAAGATAATGTTGATTTTTCAGTGCTCTTAACAATTCATATCATATACATCGAAATGCCTGATAATAATAAGTTTTTCTAAAAGATTAAATGTGAAATATTTTTAGCCTGAATTTATCTAAATATGCTTTTTGATAACAGTGGTTTACAAGGTGTTTATAACATGAACAATTGTAGCTGCCTTTAAATATTTTTCAAGTGCTGATTTCAAATCTGGCCTTAATATATGGCTAGCACGTCACGTTTTTTATGTTATTGGTCATTTCGACTCCTATTAAGATCTTCCTATAACAACAGCTCCAGGCAAATGGGAGGATATTAGATATTTTACTTTTTGTGGCTGGCAACAGTGATTGCCAGGTGGGAGAAAACATAATAACAGTAACCTTACCTCAGATCGCCATTTTTGTTATTTTCATTGTAGGAGGAACACGTGCTGTACGTTGAACAGTGAATTTTGGCGTTTAAATGGCACAAAGGCAGCATCGCAGATGTGTTAATGTTCCAGATAAGTTTTGTCATGTGTGTGGAAATTATATTTTAAAATCCCAGGGTCGCTCATTGACAAAGATGTCATGTTGGAGATCAGGACAAAACATGGACTCCACATGTGTGCTGCATTTCGTGCTTTGTTGGCTTGAGGTGAATGTTTGAAAGGTAAGATAAAATCCATGTCCTTTCAGTTCCAATGGTTTGGCGTGAGCCAACTAGTCACTTGCATTATTGCTATTTTTATTTAACTAAAGTGTCGGGCTTTTCAAAAAAGAACAAAACCAAAATACAATATCCAAATGGATTCACATTCATCAGAGAAAGACTCTGAGCCACATACAGATCATGATCCTACATAACCCCTAAAATGTTAGACGAGCCTCATCTGATTCAGCAAAATGAACTAAATGATCTTGTTCGTGACCTAGGATTTTCCAAACAACAAGCTGAGGTTTTAGGTTCAAGAGTGGAATCTTCTGGCCAAGGGTACCTGAGTTTCTCTGTTCAGAAAGAGAAATTTGTCTTTATCTGCTTATTACGAGATGCAAGATGGTTTGTGTTTCTGTACAGATATTTCAGGGCTGATGGAAGAAACTGGAACCACTCACGACCCTAAGGAATGGCGTCTATTTATAGATTCGTCAAAATTCAGCTTAAAAGCTGTCTTTTGCATAAAAGAAACCAAAAACCTTCCATTCCAGTGACACGCTGTGGGAATGAAGGAAACTTATGAAAGCATGGAAAAAATACTCACTGCTATAAAATATGACCAGTTTAAGTGGACAGTACGTGGTGACCTAAAAGTCCCATCTCTCTTGCTCGAGCTTCAAGGAGGCGTCACAAAATTTTGCTGTTTTCTGTGTTTGTGAGACAGTAGGGCCAGAAATGAACACTACAAAACAAAAGATTTGCCCAAAAGATATGTTTTCATTCCTGGAAAGAGTAATGTGAGGTATAATCTTCTAGTTGACCCTCTGATGTTCTGTTCCCATCACTACACATCAAACTGGGGCTTATGAAAAACTTTGTATAGGTTATGAACAAAACTGGTAAAGGGTTTTTGCACTTGAAGAAAAAAGTTCCAAACCTAAGTGATGCCAAATTCAAAGAAGGGAACTTTTTTGCTCCTCAGATCAGGAAGCTACTGAATGATACTGTCTTCGAAGAAAAACTAAGTATGAAGGAGCGCGCTACATGAAAATCCTTCACGTCTGTGGTCCTGGGTTTTCTGGGGAATCACAAAGAGGAAAACTACCATTAGCTCATTCAAGATCTTCTCAAAAAGTATGAAAATCTTGGCTGCCGAATGTCTTTGAAGATCCATTTCTTTCACTCGCATCTCGACTTCTTTCCCAAGAACTTGGGAGCTGTCAGTGATGAGCAAGGGGAAAGATTTCACCAGGATATCCGGACCATGGAGGAGAGATACCAAGGAAGGTGGGACCCAGCAATGAGGGGTGACTACTGCTGGTTCTTGCAGAAGGAAGATTCCTCAGCACATAAAAGACAAAAATAAACTTCTTCTAAGTATAAAAGATCCTTATCCATGTTTTCTTATTTTGCGATTTAATATTATTTCATTTGTCACTTTATATTCAGTGGTCTATAACCATGATGTTTTTAATTTTTTTATTGTAATCATGTAATTAATAAATGAGTTTTAAGTCGCAATTTAATAAAATAGTCACATTTATTTTCATTTCCCACATATGCCTATTCATTGAAATTGGAAATATATCAATCCGTAATTTAAACAAAAATTACGTGCTGCAGATTTTTCACAGCCATATTTAAATTCAACACCCGAAAATTAGTTAAAAACATCCTATTTGACCAATGGTATAAAAAATTATTAATTATTAAGTTTGTTGAGCAATGATTTAAGTACCTGTTGAGGCCTGCTAAGACATAGATGTCAGGCCTTTGAGAAATTAAGTCTTATAAATTACTAATAGAAATACATTGAATTAGTCTCTGAAGTATATTAATTTTCGAAATGTGTGAACTGACTAATTCCTTACCAAACCAAAAATGTTTAAAGTTCAGGTTATGAAAACCCCAAATTTCCTATTGTTTAAACGCAATATTGTAAAAATAAAAGCAAAATCCGTTACAACAAATATTAATTTCCAAATTTTGGCGGTACTAGATTGATAAAATATTTAGCCATAGATAATAAAGTTGCTTTTATTTATCAAATGCCAATTAGACTCTTATAATGAAAGAAGAAAACAATATTTGCAGCAAATCTCAGTTTAAATAAATTTATATCTTTAGGAGTTGAAAATTCAGGATGATAAGTTAATTTGTTATTTATTAGTGTTCCTGTTTATGCCATTAAAACGGTAATATTTAAAAATAATATTTGTTTACCAAAGAGAGATGTTAGAGCATTTTGAAATGTGAAGTTATTAGTAGGTTGTTTTAACTAATTTTCATTCATTATAAATTGAACTTGTATGCCTATTATTCAGCGTTGCAAAATATATAGTAGGAGAATATTAAATAACGTGACTCTGGATTTGAATCGAAACTGTTCAACAGCGAATCCAGTTCTAGACATCAGCAATTTTTTTGGATCGTGATTGTTTCAAGTGAAAAAATTTCTACGATTGTTACAGTTAAATGTAAATCGTTTTAGAGGTCTGGGCTGCTTTGTATAAGCAATCTCTATGAATGGCGACCATTTTCAGTAAGCAATCCTACTTTTCTAACAACCTTTTTGAATAAGAAATTTCTGTGAGCTGCGACAACTTTTGGTAAGCAATTCTCCGTTATATCGCAACCACTGTAATATAATATTCATATAAATGTAATTTTCAATATATCACAATCATTTGAATAATCAGTTTCTACGAACTGCGACCATTTTGAATAAGCAGTACTATTATGTCACAACCACTTGGACAACGGAATTTTAATAGGATCGAAACAGTTTTCAAGGTATAATTTCTATATAGTATGTACATTGAATAAATTAATTTTCTGTCATGACCACTTCCAGTAAATGTGAGTGAATGATTTCTGTGAGTTGAGACTTCTTGGTGTAAATAATGTCCTGCGAATCCTAGATTAACAGTTCTACAACTGATTACATCCTTCAAACAACAGCTAAAATTTAATCTGCTTCTGTGAGGGTAAACCCCTAAACATCTTATTTAAGGATATCGAGTTTTTGTCGATATTTTCTTATGCTTATTTAATTGTGATGAATATTTTAATCTCATTATTAACATGTTCAGTGATTTATTTTTAGCCTGAATCTTTTTTTAGCACTTTTTTATAATAAAAGATATAGTTATAAGAGAAATATTTTTTTAAAAAAAGGGTTAAATGAAGGGCATAAAAAAAATGATTTCACGAATAATATAGGGTAAAAAATATTATCGTCCCCCAGTGACAACAACTAGACTCACCAACACTCTAATGTTTATTAAATGGGAGAATTTCCACTCGTTCTTTTCAATCCAAAGAAGTACGGTCAACTTATGGCTAATTCAAGGTCATCGTTACACATTGAACAATAAAAGTGAAATTTATGACCAAGACAATAACAGAACATGCTTGATATTTCAAATTTATTACAAATGTTTTTCGTTTGAAAAGGTACATTTTGTGAGCTTTTTAAACAGTTGATTTCGTTTAGTTCCTAAAAAAAAATTCCCCCTCCCACAACACACACACCCTCATTTGGGCCTTTCTGTGCATTCTGGAGCCTAATATCTTAGAAAAACAATTTGGAATATTCAGTAATAAATTATCACAGGAAAAGTCCTGTAGACAAGGAACACTTGAAAAATTCTGAATATGTTCTGTATAAAATGATTAGAAGTGTTAGAAAGAGTATAATTCTGAGATCGAAGTATGTTTCTAATTGAATCAAGTTTTAATTGCTGAAAGATTTGACAGATTCAGTTGCAATTTTTAAAGCACGGTTCTTAACCATTTTTAGGTACAGTCGCTCAAAAAATATCCGAACACTGTGGTTGATTACAGAATTCAGAAAAAATATCTGGAAACGATTTTTTTAGAAATGAGTGATCTGGCAACCTTCGTGTCACGGGACACTAAGGTTGCCAGTTCACCCATTTCTAAAAAAGTTGCCAGATATTTTTTCTGAATTCTGTAATCAACCACAGTGTTCGGATATTTTTTTGAGTGACTGTACTACATTTCTTACTGCAATGTATGGAAGCTTCGTCCCCCTATCCTTTTTTTAATCACAATTTATCTTCGGAAAATTGAATTTAAAGTTTGATATTTGTTTGAATTGTAGCAAAAATGAACATATGTATTACGAATTACACTTTATGTACACAGCGTTTTTTTTAAACTCTGTGCATAATCGTGATTTTAAATGACCGAGTTTGAAACCAGAATGATTCAATAATCTTAATCCAGCTGTTCCTCCAATAACCCTGGTTTAAATTAATATTAGAAAGCTTGGAACTCTGGGTTCAGACTTTCCATTGGTTGTTTAAATCGATTAAAATTCTATGAATTTCTGTTAAAACAGGTTAAAATTGTTTCCTCAAAAGAGATTTCAAAAACAAGTGAAGGGTAGAAAAGTATCCCTTAAAATATAAAGAGAAAATCCATGTTATCGGAATCTAACCTCGAGGCTCTATAACTTCTAAAATATGCATTTAATGTAATAATGTGATTGAAGATAAAAAAAAATCGATCAAAACTATATAAAAATCAATTTTTAACAATATTCTTTCAGTGTTTAAAGTATTATGGAAACTAGAATATTTCACTACAGTAATGCATCATAAGGATTGAACTCGGAAATTAATTAAAACTTTAATAATAAATATTATTTCAAACCATTTAATTGAAGAAATATATATTTTAGTAATTTGCATAACGATTATTTCAATATTAGAAAATTATGAATGATTTTGATAAAACAAGCTAATTTATTTCAATATTTCAGCTTTCGTAAATCTTTAAATTCTAAGCGATTATTGTTGAAAATTGAGTTTTAAATAGATTTGATTTTGATCTTTATCTTATCACATTATTACTGTTAATTATTATATAATATACATTATTATTAACTATTTATAAAAATATATTACTATTAATTACTACTATTAATTTATATAATATACATGATTAACTATTTATAAAAAAAATTAAAAATATGTTTAGGATATTTAATATATACAATATTTTATTAAATTGTGTATATATATTGCTTATTTTAATTTTATATATAAATATATATTATTTTATAAATATTAAATGCTAAATATATTATTAAACATATAAAAATAAATATTTAATATATATTGTTAAATATCTATATAAACAATTATTTTTAAATATCTAGAGAAATTCTAATATATTATTTAGTACCTTCATACATATTAAACATTAAAAATAATATTAATTATCTTTTAGCGATATTTTTTCATTATATGGATATTTCAGAAGTTCTGCACCAATTTTTAATAATTGTTATCACATATCTTACATTCGCTGCCAAGTTTCCATTACATTCCACATTGCTTTCCTGGCGATGTCCACGATTTTTGACCCATGCTGTCATCAATGAGCCACTTTGGCTTGAACAAGAAGCCCTACTCTCTGACCGTTAGACCACACCCAGAGAATAATAGGAGCTTTTCCCTGGAGATGAGTCTACTTGCTAGATTATTACATTGTTTTTGTGTTCTTGTTAGCAAGAACTGTGGATTTGAATAAAGCAAACGTTCTAACATTAAATTAATTAATAACGGAATTATTTGAATGGTTTAAAATTAACCACAACAACAAACACGAATTAAACGGAAAAGAATTGTTAGGAAGCCGCTGATGGTGCACGTGTCGTGTTGGCGCAAACAGGTGTATGTTTTCAATGTCGAAATATAAATGCTTTCCAATGAGGGCTTCTTTTATGAGAATGAAAAGCCAACTTTAAAAGCGATCTAAATTAGAAAGTAAGTTGGTTGGGTTGTTTTACCCCTGAGCGGCACTTTTTTGCACACCATAGGCTAAATGGCCAGATCATATGGCCCCCGAAGGCTCAGAGAAGGTTGGGGGAGGGGACCCACTGGAACAGCTGTTGGGAGACAGATGGTAGCCTCCCGTCAAGGCCATCCAGCGTGTTCTTTAACGTTGGGTTGTTTTACCTCTGAGCGGCACTTTTTTGCACACCATGGGCTAAATGGCCAGGTCACAATGACCCCGAAGGCTCAGAGAAGGTTGGGAGAGGGGACCCACTGGAACAGCTGTTGGGAGATGGATGGTAGCCTCCCGTCAAGGTCATCCAGCATGTTCTTTAACGTTGGGTTGTTTTACCTCTGAGCGGCACTTTTTTGCACACCATGGGCTAAATGGCCAGGTCACAATGACCCCGAAGGCTCAGAGAAGGTTGGGGGAGGGGACCCACTGGAACAGCTGTTGGGAGATGGATGGTAGCCTCCCGTCAAGGCCATCCAGCGTGTTCTTTAACGTTGGGTTGTTTTACCTCTGAGCGGCACTTTTTTGCACACCATGGGCTAAATGGCCAGGTCACATGGACCCCGAAGGCTCAGAGAAGGTTGGGGGAGGGGACCCACTGGAACAGCTGTTGGGAGACGGATGGTAGCCTCTCGTTAAGGCCATCCAGCGTGTTCTTTAACGTGTGCAGGGTATTGCTCTCGCGCACACGTGTCCACGGGTTAACGTCCCATCCGACGGACGGTGGTCTTTCCAAGCCGATCGGTGTCCCCTACTACTGACCGTGCACAGGGCGGGGAATTTTGCGGAGATAAATCTCAACGCTGACCCAGCTGGGACTCGAACCTGGGAACTACAGATTACGAGCCTGGCGCGCTACCTACTGAGCCACCCCCGCCCCCATAGAAAGTAAGTTTTTCACGGAACATTATCACTGTACATACACTGTTCTATCAAAATAACAGAATTTTCGCGTTATGTTAATGGAAATGTAACTTCTAGATTATGCATCTAATGGAAAAATGTGACTGATATATTTATTTCATTTAATGGCTTGGAACATTACTTGTTATTTAAGTTTCAATTAATTTCTGAGGTAGATTCTTATGACATTATTGTTGTGAAAATTTCAAACTTCTACACCTCTTTAAATACTGAATGAATATTGTTGAAAATCGATATTTAAATAGATTAGATTATGATCTTTAACTTATTTTCAGTCATATTTTTCCATTAAATGCATATTTTAGAAGTTATAGAGCTTCGAAGTTAGATTGCCATTCACATAACATGGAAATTCTTTAATATTTTGGGGGGCGGGGGGGGGGGGCTCAGTCGGTAGCGCGCCAGGCTCGTAATCTGTAGTTCCCAGGTTCGAGTCCCAGCTGGGTCAGCGTTGAGATTTATCTCCGCAAAAATTCCCCGCCCAGCCCACGGTCAGTAGGGGACACCGATGGGCTTGGAAAGGCCGCCGTCCATCGGATGGGACGTTAAGCCGTAGCCCCGTGTGCGGGAGAGCCATACCCTGTGCACGTTAAAGAACACGCTGAATGGCCTTGACGGGAGGCTACCATCTGTCTCCCAACAGCTAGCTGTTCCAGTGGGTCCCCTCCCCCAACCTTCTCTGAGCCTTCGGGGTCCATGTGACCTGGCCATTTAGCCCATGGTGTTCAAAAAAGTGCCGATCAGAGGTAAAACAACCCAACCCAACAATACAACTGTACCAATATATGTTTCAGGGTGTTGTACGTTAAGCATAAAATTTACTGTAATTAATTGTCTGTGCATTCAAAATTCCTAATATTACAAATATTTTGGTTTGCATAAATGACATTGCATTTTCGTTACGAATTGCTTAAGTGTAACAAATTGCCCAGAAACATTAATACCACTTATTTGGCACACTCAATTACATATTCTTTAGTGAATTTAAAAAGGCATCATCATCTGAACCGGTAATTAAACAGAGACGTCTCAGTCACAGGTGAATGCCGCCATTAAAACTCATCGGCGCGAAATTATAACACACCGCTTCAAACAACCTAAAGCAGATGTGTTTGTTCTTCGTATAGTTTCGATTTTCGATACCAGACGGCCCCGAAAGATGGTATTCCAGACAATAATTGTTCTTACAATGGAAGTGCTGACGTAGGATATCGTGTTGCAGTCACGTTTCGAATGTCTGTGCGACATTCAAAATTATGAATGCGTTGTGCTCCAGAGTTTTAACTATACCAAGAACTGCTGCATTTCATTAATCTTAATTAGCGGTGAATGCATTGAAAGTCGCTCGGGATGATTTTCTCGTATCAGATGACGTTGTACCGTTTATTGCGTACTTAATCACTGCCTGGGCATTGAAATAGCTGATGACGTTGTTAGCTTACAATGACTTTTACAGCATCTGTTAGCATGTGTTCCTGGAATCAGTAGCATTCATCTTGGCACAACTATGGGAGAATAGTTAGCTTGATAAATAATAAATTGTACTTTAATTATTCCTTTCATAGGTATGTCTTTAAAAGGTTTTTTTTTTTGTCGGTTGGGTGGGGTTGGGTTGTTTTACCTCTGAGCGGAAATTTTTTGCACACCATGGGCTAAATTCCCAGGTCACAAGGACCCCAAAGGCTCAGAGAATGTTGGGGAAGGAGACCCACTGGAACAGTTGTTGGGAGACAGATGGTAGCCTCCCATCAAGGCCATCCAGTGTGTTCTTTAACGTGCACTTGGTGTGGCTCTCCCGCACACGGAACCACTGCTTAACGTCCCATCCGACGGATGGCAGTCTTTCCAAGTCCATCTGTGTACTCCACTGTCTGAGGGCAGGACACGGGAAGTTTTGTGGAGATAAATCTCAACGCTAACCCAGCAGGGACTCGAACCTGTGATCTGCAGATTACGAGCCTGGCGCGCTACCGACTAAACCACCCCCACCCCAAGGCTCAGGGAAGGTTGGCGGGCGGATCCACTGGAACAGCTGTTGGGAGACAGATGATAGCCTCCCGTCAAGGCCATCCAGCGTGTTCTTTAACGTGCACAAGGTATGTCTCTCCCACACACGGACCACGGCTTAACGTCTCATACCGACGGACGGCGGCCTTTCCAAGCCCATCGGAGTCCCCTACTGATCGTGGGCAGGGCGGGGAATTTTGCGAAGATAAATCTCAACGCTATCCCAGCTTGGACTCGAACCTGTGAACTGCAGATTACGAGCCTGGCGCGCTACCGACTAAGCCACCCCCGCCCCAAGGCTGAGGGAAGGTTGGGGTAGGGGACCCACTGGAACAGCTGTTGGGAGACAGATGGTAGCCTCCGGTCAAGACCATCTAGCGTGTTCTTTAACGTGCACAGGGTATGGCTCTCCCACACACGAACCACGGCTTAACGTCTCATACCGACGGACGGCGGCCTTTCTAAGCCCATCGGAATCCCCTACTGATCGTGGGCAGGGCGGGGAATTTTGCGAAGATAAATCTCGACGCTAACCCAGCTGGGACTCGAACCTGTGAACTGCAGATTACGAGCCTGGCGCGCTACCGACTGATACACCTCCGCCCTTTCTTTGGACGGTGAGTGGATTATTATTTATTCAAAAAACCAAATCTGACGCTATCCAGTGGGTTTTTTTTTTTTTCACTTCTATTCATTGGTGGGGGGGTGAAGATTGTTTGACCTCTGAGGGGCAATTTTTTAACACACAATAATTGTGTAAAGAGCCAGGTCACAAGGACCCCAAAGGCTCAGAGAAGATTTGGGGAAGCTGATCTACTGAACAGCTGTTAGGAGACAGATGGTATCCTCCCATCAAGGGCATCCAGCATGTTCTTTAATGGGCACAGGTTATGACACTCCTGTACAAGGGGCCACGGCTTAACGTCCCATCCGATGGATGGCGGCCTTTCCAAGCCCATCGGTGCCCACTATTGACCGGGGGCAGGGCGGGGAGTTTTGCGGATATAAATCTCAACTCTGGCCCAGGTGAGACTCGAACCTGGGAACTGCAGATTCCGAGACTGTGGCACTTACACATCTCCTCCCCCAACCTTCCCTGAGCCTTCGGGGTCCTTGTGACTTGGCCATTTAGCCCATTGTGTGTAAAAAAGCGTCGCTCAGAAGTAAAACAACCCAAAACTCAAGATTCTTCAACAAAGCTAACAAAATCTCCATATATATAATAGATGTACATATACTACATATGTACATATTATGAAAAATCGTTAGTGTGGTAAATTAAAAATCTCACTGAAATCTGCCTAAATCTCTATTTTCAAAAATATTCGATTAATTTTTTAAGATTTGTGAAAGCTGAAGCTTGTAACCGTAACTTTAACTACTCGTGAAATTTTTATCTTAACTATTTTAAGAAATCGTTCATTCCCTTAAATGTAATATCTGAAGTTTGTGTAAAATTTTTTATTCCGTTTTTCATCAGCTTGGTGGAGAAAATGTTTAGTCTACTGTTAAATGTTCCAGCTTCAATAACTCTATAACTTTTAAGCGAATATTATTGAATATTCAGATTTAGAGAGAGATTCAGTGAGACTCTAGCGACATTTTTCCTAAAACTTTTATTTTCAAGGTGAGAGAACTTTCATTGTGGCTTTCCATTCACAAAACGCGAAAATGTTCGATTATTTTCTGCAACCTAGTGTACATAATGAATCTTACAAAGTGCTCTACTCTTTTACTTCCCCACAAAAGGTTTCACCACCACTGACGGGGGGCGGGGGTGGCTCAGTCGGTAGCGCGCCAGGATCGTAATCTGTAGTTCCCAGGTTCGAGTCCCAGCTGGGTCAGCGTTGAGATTTATCTCCGCAAAATTCCCCGCCCTGCTCACGGTCAGTAGGGGACACCGATGGGCTTGGAAAGGCCGCCGTCCGTCGGATGGGACTTTAAGCCGTGGCTCCGTGTGTGTAAGAGTCGTTCCCTGTGCATGTTAAAGAACACGCTGGATGGCCTTGACGGGAGGCTACCATCTGTCTCCCAACAGCTGTTCCAGTGGGTCCCCTCTCCCAACCGTCTCTGAGCCTTCGGGGTCCATATGACCTGGCCATTTAGCCCATGGTGTGCAAAAAAGTGCCGCTCAGAGGCAAAACAACCCAACGTTAAAGAACACGCTGGATGGCCTTGACGGGAGGCTACCATCTGTCTCCCAACAGCTGTTCCAGTGGGTCCCCTCTCCCAACCTTCTCTGAGCCTTCGGGGTCCATATGACCTGGCCATTTAGCCCATGGTGTGCAAAAAAGTGCCACTCAGATGTAAAACAACCCAACGTTAAAGAACACATTGGATGGCCTTGACGGGAGGCTACCATCTGTCTCCCAACAGCTGTTCCAGTGGGTCCCCTCCCCCAACCTTCTCTGAACCTTCTGGGTCAATGTGACCTAGCCATTTAGCCCATGGTGTGCAAAAAAGGGCCGCTCAGAGGTAAAACAACCCAACGTTAAAGAACACACTGGATGGCCTTGACGGGAGGCTACCATCTGTCTCCCAACAGCTGTTCCAGTGGGTCCCCTCCCCCAACCTTCTCTGAACCTCGGGGTCCATGTGACCTGGCCATTTAGCCCATGGTGTTCAAAAAAGTGCCGCTCAGATGTAAAACAACCCAACACCACTGACAAGCTCCCACACCTCCATCTCTATCTCTCTCTCCGAACCATTCCGTTTCTCGTTTTACTTTTTGCATTAAGTCGTCTCGACACTTTATCCTAAGAACACTGCTCCTGTAATATTGACCGAAACCCCCCCCTCCTCCTCCCATACACATCATCCATGTTCTTCGTCTCCCGCAAGGGCAGCAAATGACTCTCATGATAAAAGAATCTCTGCGCGTGAAAAATAAAAGAAAGAAGTCTCTAGGAAGAAGCAACTGTCACAGATGGAATGAAAGAGGCTGAGAAATGCCTCTCTCTCTCTTTCCTTGCCTCTCAAGCAATCAGCCAATCAATAGCGGTGTTTGTTTCTCGCTCTCTACCGCATCACGTACGCGCGCGCGGGCATTCCCTACCCCGGACTTGGCCTGAATTTCAATGGAGCAAATATTTCTTCCTCTGTTCGGCTTTCCACGGCGCAAACGTTCGGCTTTTCTTACTAGGCATGATGAGACGTTGCATACATTAGATTCGATTTTGCTCTGTCCGCGCTATAACTGGCTGTATTCTCAGCACCCCCCCCCCCTCCCAACAACCATCTCTTTCCGTCCGGATCTTTTCACATGCCAACACGCGAGAGCCAAGGGCTCACGCAAAGGCACCGCATGGACACACGAGCACGCAGTCGCGCGCAAACACTTCGTGTGTATCGATTGGTGGTGCGAGACGCGTTCGTCAGGGGGATCACGTAATGCAGGTTTCAAGTCGGGTAAGAAAGCGCATAGGGGAAGAGGAGGAGGAGGAGGAGGAGGGATGTTCCGCAGACATTCGAGGTATTTGCCGCCGTGGACGCAGATATTGATATCGACCGTGAAATGGAGTTTACAGAAGATATTTCGCCATTGACATTGTGGGGAGGGGGTGAATGATTAAAGACGGACTCAAAAAAAATAACTATATCAGTTTAGACTTCTGGTTTTGAGCAGCACTTTCTTTTTCGCACACACACTGGCCAGGTCGCTAAGACCCCGAGGGCCCAGAAAAGGTTGGGGGAAGGAGACCCACTGGACAGATGTTAGGAGACAGATGGCAGCCTCCCGTTAAGGCCATCCAGCCTGTTTTTAACGTACACAGGGTATGGCTCTCCTGCGTTGGGTTGGGTTGTTTTACCTCTGAGTGGTACTTTTTTGCACATAATGGGCTAAATGGCCAGGTCACATAGACCCCGAAGACTCAGAGAAGGTTGGGGGAGGGGACCCACTGGAACAGCTGTTGGGAGACAGATGGTAACCTCCCGTCAAGGCCATCCAGCGTGTTCTTTAACGTGCACAGGGTATGGCTCTCCCGCACACGGGGCCACGGCTTAACGTCCCATCCGACGGACGGCGGCCTTTCCAAGCCCATCGGTGTCCCCTGCTGACCGTGGACAGAGAGGGGAATTTTGCGGAGATAAATCTCAACGCTGACCCAGCTGGGACTCGAACCTGGGAACTACAGATTACGAGCCTGACGCGCTACCGACTGAGCCACCCCCGCCCCAGGCTCTCCTGCAGACGAGGCTTTACGTTTCATCCGATGGATGGCGGGCTTTTCCATCGGTGGCCCTTTCTGACCGACATCGGGATGGAGATGTGGGGGGGGGGGAGACGTTATCTGAAATAACTCTCCAAAGCTGGATGGGGCGGGGTGGCTCAGTCGGTAGCGCGCCAGGCTCGTAATCTGCAGTTCCCAGGTTCGAGTCCCAGCTGGGTCAGCGTTGAGATTTATCTCCGCAAAACTCCCCGCCCTGCCCACGGTCAGTAGGGGACACCGATGGGCTTGGTAAATGCCGCCGTCCGTTGGATGGGACGTTGTACAGGAGAGCCATACCCTGTGCACGTTGAAGAACACGCTGGATGGCCTTGACGGGAGGCTACCATCTGTCTCCCAACAGTTGTTCCAATGGGTCCCCTCTCCCAAACTTCTCTGAGCCTTCGGGGTCATTGTGACCTGGCCGTTTACTACATGGTGTGCAAAAAAAGTGCCGCTCAGAGGTAAAACAACCCAACGGAAACTGGAACAGTCGGGACTCGAACCTTGAACGTGCAGATTACGAGTCTGGCACACTACTGACTAAGTCAATATTGCCTGTCTTTCGTATACGAAGCATTCGGGCTTTTTTTTTATTTATTTATTCCCATACCTATTTAACACACTATT
This sequence comes from Ryuthela nishihirai, assembly GCA_038380435.1. NCBI lineage: Eukaryota > Metazoa > Arthropoda > Arachnida > Araneae > Heptathelidae > Ryuthela > Ryuthela nishihirai. The sequence goes on along the minus strand of JAWZYU010000008.1, from coordinate 75,037,541 downwards.
TTTTTTTATATTCTAATGCAAATATTTAATACAACATATTTTTAAGTCAGATATGAATTAGGTTTAAAGAAACATTTATTTTTGTGTTCAAAATTTGGAACCACTCTTGAGTTAATTTACATTCTTTTATATTTTTGTTCATTTTCTATCACCACTAGCTCGGGTATTGCCTTCTCATTTATATATAGATTTTTTTTCTCAAAGTCAAAAGTATGGATTAATTTTTTTAGTGGATGGATGGGCCAACAAATTCGTTCCATGGTGTTCAACATACGAACCATTTTAGTTTCTTTTTCCGTTTTTAAGTTTTCTGTTTGGATTTCTATTCGAGATTATTTAGGGAAACATGTTTTGTACTTTGTGAATATTTCATGTGTCTATGATTATGATATTTTCATTTTTCTTTTAGATGTTGAGAATTAACTTACTTTTATTATTAATATTATTAGTTCCCTTAATAAATAAATGGGCGGGGGTGGCTCAGTCGGTAGAGCGCCAGGCTCGTAATCTGTAGTTCCCAGGTTCGAGTCCCAGCTGAGTCAGCGTTGAGATTTATCTCCGCAAAAATTCCCCGCCCTGCCCACGGTCAGTAGGGGACACCGATGGGCTTGGAGAGACCGCCGTCCGTCGGATGGGACGTTAAGCCGTGGCACCGTGTGCGGTAGAGCTATACCCTGTGCACGTTAAAGAACACGCTGGATGGCCTTGACGGGAGGCTACCATCTGTGCCCAATGTTGAGATTTATAATAGCTAATCCCCTCCCCTGCCCTTAGTGAGAAGTCCCCGCCGTTCGCCGAACGGGACATAAAGCCGATTTCCTCGTGCAAGACGACCCCAGCTAACGTTCAGCCAAGAACACGCCTTGATGGGAGGTTTCCATCAGTCTCCTAACAGCTGTTCATTGGGTCCCTTTCTAAACCCATGCCATGTTCTCTATTAGAAAGAGGACGCCGATGGGCTTGGAAAGGCAGCCATTCTTCAGATGGGATGTTAAGTCGTCGCTTAGTATTCTGGGGGGCGGGGGGCTCAGTCGGTAGCGCGCCAGGCTCATAATCTGCAGTTCCCAGGTTCGAGTCCCATCTGGGTCAGCGTTGAGATTTATCTCCGCAAAATTCCCCGCCCTGCCCACGGTCAGTAGGGGACACCAATGGGCTTGAAAAGGCCGCTGTCTGTCGGATTAAACCTTATAAGCCGTGGCCCCGTGTGTGGGAGAACCATACAATGTGCACGTTAAGGAACACGCTGGATGGCCTTGACGGGAGGCTACCATCTGTCTCCCAACAGCTGTCTAGTGGGTCTCCTCCCCCAACCTTCTCTGAGCCTTCGGTGTCCTTGTGACCTGGCCATTTAGTCATAAATAATTCTTCTCAGATGCAAAAGAACCAAACCGTCACGTCATTGTAAACAAACAATTGAGTTAAAAAAAAGATAAAAAAAAATCTTCATCGCCCCTCTTAATATTTGCACTTTAGCATCCCTAAGCAATCTCTCCCACGCATCTGTGACGTACACTTTCCCATCTGGCAAATGTTCAGTGGTCGCTACAGGAAAGAGCATAGCTCGCGTCGAAAACGAGGCCCTTCCTCTTTCAATCCTGCAAGAAGTTATCGCTTCAATCTAATTAGCGCGCGACGCATTCCACGTGGACCTGCTTTCTCTTATAATTAAATCCGAAGATGGCTGCATCACATCGAATGGAAGAGAAAGACGAAATCCTCCTTTCAGTATAAGCCTCCTTTCCACCCCCCCCCACCTCGAGCTCTTCACTCCAGCACACGTCATAGATCCATTAGTGACGTCACGCGAGTGAGCTCGAACGATCGAGTTGGTCTTTGGGATCGCATGCGCACAAGAAATCGAGCGAAAAAGAACCGAGTTTTTTTTTTTATTCTCGTTTTTAAATCCCCCATGCATCAACTCTGCACATTTTCTTCTTAATGAATCCATGCCATTATATTTTTTTTGCTTCGAAGTTTCCATTTATTTTCATCTCTTTAAAGCACTCATCTGGAAGAAGTGTAAACTCTGATGGGATTATCGATTCTTTCCTTTGACTAACACTTAGTCGTCATTTTTCACAAAAACTGTTCGGTATTTGCTGAGTTTTTATTTTCCGAACCAGAAACTGACTACAAGATCGGTAAGATCTAGATTAGAATTTCGAGTTCTTTAGGAGATGTAATAAAAATAATATCGTTTGGGTTCCTTTCTTAATTTTTTTTTTTTACTCTTTACGATCAAGTTTAAAACTCTTGGAGTCTTAAAATTCTGTCCTGTTTTTAGGGGAGGGGGTGGCTCAGTCAATAGCGCGCCAGGAATCTGCAGTTAAGTGCCCACGGTCAGTAGGGGACACCGATGGGCTTGGAAAGGCCGCCGTCCGTCGGATGGGACGCTAAGCCGTGGCCCCGTGTGCGGGAGAGCCATACCCTGTACACGTTAAAGAACACGCTGGATGGCCTTGACGGGAGGCTGTCATCTGTCTCCCAACAGCTGTTCCAGTGGATCTCCTCCCCCAACCTTCTCTGAGCCTTCGGGGTCCATGTGACCTGTACAAAGGTAAAACAACCCAACCAATCTTTCTATTGTTTTTTACATGTCGTTTATGTGTTTAGATAAACAGTTTGTTCCATCATCATAGTCTTTATGACCTGGCCATTTAGCCCATAGTGTGAATATAATGTGCAGCTCAGAAGTAAAACAACCCAACATTGAATTAAATGACCAGGTCACAAAGACCCCGAAGGCTCAGAGAAGAGGACCCACTGGACAGCGGTTAGGAGACGAGCAGTAGCTCCCCGTCAAAGCCATCCAGCTTGCAGCATTTTTGCACACAATGGGCTAACGGCCAGTTCAACGTGTGTGCATGATGTGGCTCTCATACACACGGACCATGGCTTTACGTCCCATCTAACGGACGGCGATCTTCCCAAGCGCATCAGTTTCCCCTCTCTGGGCGAGGGCATGATGGGAGTTTAGTGGAGATAATGATTCCAATTTGGGAACTGCAGATTAAGAGAGATTGGGCGCTCCCGACATAGCCAATCCGCACATCCCCACGTCATCCACAAGTCAATGATCTTATCGAAGTGAGGGGGGGGACAAATATCCTCCCCCCCGTCTCATCCATGGGGAGAATTTTAACAACCTGAACGTGGAAGAGCAGAAATTTTCTTTCTAATGTGAAGGCATTCTGAATTCCAAAACCCTAATACTCCTTTCTGCAGAATTAAAAACAAACTTGTAAAACTTTTATAAAAGTTTAAATTTTAGGTTTTGAAAACTAGTAAAACGTATAATTGAATTATTTGAATTATGAAATTTTGAATAATGAAAGAATTTTATAATGCAATGAGAGCTTTTGAAGGATCTTGGAAATGAGGTATATATACACAGTCGTATCAGAATAATATGAACACCTACCATAGTATATGCATGGTAGGCGGTAACATTATTCTGACACGACTGTGTATATACACTATATTATTTTATATATTATTGCATATATTTTATTGTCCAATGTAAAATTAATCTGCAAAGATTCCCTTACCGATATTTCCTCTCAAGCAATGATCTGTCAGGAGATGGCGCCACCAGTATAGACTCTTATTTTGTATATATCGCTTTCGTTGTTCTTATCCGAAATACACTATGTTGCAAAAAGTAACAGTATACTTCCATGTTATGTGAATGAATAGCTACATTGAAATCTCTCTCATAACCCTATTCACCAATCTATAATTATCCATACGGGCAACATGGCCAAACCAACGGAGTCTCTCTCTGCACAATATGCTGCTTAAAGGAGGTTGCAAACTCCTTTGCCTAACCTCATCATTAGTTACAAAGTTGAACCAACTAATACCCAAGATACTACGTAAGCATCTAGAATCAAAAGCATCTAGTTTCTTGTTATCTTGTTTACAAAGTGTCCAAGTTTCACTACCATAACAAACCCTAGAAAGAACCAAATTATTATACAGTCTAATTTTAGTCTTTAGGGGTATACTCCTATTTCTCCACACTCTCCACAGATCCGGCAGCAATCCCAATTCCTCTGTTAATCTCATGCCGCACACCTACACCTGTTCGAAAAGATTCTCTTTCCACACCATGACGTCATCTTTCAACAGGACAATGCCACACTGCATACTTCCTGAGTGATGACCAATTGGCTCCAGGAACATTCAAGCGAGTTTACTACACTAGAATGGCCCCTTCAGAGCCAGACTTCAACCCCATTGAGAATTTGTGGGACGAATTAGAAAGGTCTGTTTGAGCCCACCAAACCCCACTGGCAACTATGGATGCTCTACGGGTTGGGTTGTTTTAAATCTGAGCGGCACTTTTTTGCATATCATGGGCTAAATGGCCAGGTCACATGGACCCCTAAGGCTCAGAGAAGGTTGGGGGAGGGGACCCACTGGAACAGCTGTTGGGAGACAGATGGTAGCCTCCCGTCAAGGCCATCCAGCGTGTTCTTTAACGTGCACAGGGTATGGCTCTCCCGCACACGGGGCCATGGCTTAACGTCCCAGCCGACGGATGGCCCCTTTCCAAGCCCATCGGTGTCCCCTACTGACCGTGGCAGAGCGGGGAGTTTTGCGGAGATAAATCTCAACGCTGACCCAGCTGGGACTCGAACCTGGGAACTACAGATTACGAGCCTGGCGCGCTACCGACTGAGCCACCCGCCCCAGGATGCTGTACGACAGACGATCTTAACTTCATGGTCGGCAATACCACCTTTGTGTTTTCAACACCTCACAGAGTCTTTACCTGGACATCTGGCTGCTGTTGTGAAACAAAAAAAAGTGGTGCAACAGGTTACTAGGCAAGCGTATTAATAATTTGTCCATTCAGTGTAGTTGAGACAAATCAATTAACCCGTGTTCACATTAGAGGGAATTTTGAGGGATAATATCCTTCTTTTAAGGATTGAGTTCTCTTAGTCAGTAGTGCGCTAGATTCGTATTCTGTAGCTCCTAGTCCCATCTGGGAACTACAGAATTTTTATCCGCTAAATCCTCACTATGATCTCGGTGAGAAAGAGGATGCAGATGGGCTTGGAAAGCCGCCGTCCGTCGGATGGGTTGGGTTGGGTTGTTTTACCTCTGAGCGGCACTTTTTTGCACACCATGGGCTAAATGGCCAGGTCACATGGACCCCGTAGGCTCAGAGAAGGTTGGGGGAGGGAACCCACTGGAACAGCTGTTGGGAGACAGATGGTAGCCTCCCGTCAAGGCCATCCAGCGTGTTCTTTAAGGTGCACAGAGTATGGCTCTCCCGCACACGGGGCCACGGCTTAACGTCACATCCGACGGACGGCGGTCTTTCCAAGCCCAGCGGTGTCCCCTACTGACCGTGGGCAGGGCAGGGAATTTTGCGGAGATAAATCTCAACGCTGACCCAGCTGGGACTCGAACCTGGAAACTACAGATTACGAGCCTGGCGCGCTACCGACTGAGCCACCCCCGCCCCCCGTCGGATGGGACGTTAAACCCTGGCACCGAGTGCGGGAGAGCCATACCCTGTACGCTTTAAAGAATATACTGGGTGGACTTGACGGGAGCTTACCATCTGCCTCCTCACGACTGTCTAGTGGGTCCCCTTTTCCCCCAACCTTCTCCGAGCCATTGGGGTCCTTGTGATCTGTCCAATTAGCCCATTGGCTACAAAAGATAACTCAGAGGTAAAACAACCTATCCCTACTGTGCCTGTATTGATAGATATTTCTTCTCTCTCACGGCTTAACGTCCTATCCGACGGACGGGAACTGCAGATTACGAGCCTGGCGCGCTACCGACTGAGCCACCCCCTTCCGCTATGCAAAGTAGCTTTTCCACCATTATTTCACTACCTTTAAAAATCGCATTCACTGTTTAAGCCGTCCCATTCTCCAACGCCATGCCAAAAGAGAACCATTTCGGACGGGCAATATACGTCAGCCATAAAAAAATGGCTGTTATTTAGCAAGTTTTCGCCGTCGTCAGCCTCTGCCCATCCATCATGCACCTTTCGCAGAGTTGCAGAGGGTTCGCAGAGAACAGCAGCCCGCGCAGCCATGATTTCCCATATTCGAATGTTGCGCATCTAATTAGTTAATGTTGGGGTTTCCGTTTTATTATTAATAACGGGAGCCTTGGGATAATTACGAGGAGGAGCCGTTGCCACCTTTCGCTAAGTGATTATTACCCGATGCACTTTCGGTTCGGTGGTGGAGGATTGCCATGAAAAAAGTGTAAAACGGAGGTGCAGAGAAATGCATTTTGGCGGTGGCAATCACCTACTCTTTCTTAGGCATTGAGTTGTTTTGCGTATGAGCGGTAATGTTTTGTACGCAGTGGGCCAAATGACCAGGTCATTTAGGGCCCCAAGGGCTCAGAGAAGGTGAGGAATGAACCCCCACTGCACAGTTATTAGGAGACAGATGGAAGCTACCTTTCAAGGCCATCCAGTGCACCGAATGACTTGAAAAGGCCGCCGTACGTTGAATGGAACGTTAAGCCGTGGGTCCGTGTGCGGGAGAGCCATACCCTGTGCACGTTAAAGAAGACGCCTGGATGGCCTTGACGGGAGACTACCATCTGTCTCCCAACAGCTGTTCCAGTGGGTCCCTCCCCCAACCTTCTATGAGCCATCGAGGTCCGTGTGACCAGGCCATTTAGCCCAAGGTGTGCAAAAAAGTGCCGCTCAGAGGTAAAACAACCCAACGTTAAAGAACACGCTGGATGTCCTTGACGGGAGGCTACCATCTGTCTCCCAACAACTGTTCCAGTGGGTCCCCTCCCCCAACCTTCTCTGAACCTTCGGGGTCCGTGTGACCTGGCCATTTAGCCCATGGTGTGCAAAAAAGGGCCGCTCAGAGGTAAAACAACGCAACGTTAAAGAACACGCTGGATGGCCTTGACGGGAGGCTACCATCTGTCTCCCAACAGCTGTTCCAGTAGGTCTCCCCCAACCTTCTGGGGCGGGGGTGGCTCAGTCGGTATCGCGCCAGGCTCGTAATCTGTAGTTCCCAGGTTCGAGTCCCAGCTGGGTCAGCGTTGAAATTTATCTCCGCAAAATTTCCCACGGTCAGTAGGGGACACTGATGGGCTTGGAAAGGCCGCCGTCCGTCGGATGGGACGTTAAGCCGTGGCCCCGTGTGCGGGAGAGCCATACCCGGTGCACGTTAAAGAACACGCTGGATGGCCTTGACGGAAGGCTACCATCTGTCTCCCAACAGCTGTTCCAGTGGGTCCCCTCCCCCAACCTTCTCTGAGCCTTCGGGGTCCTTGTGGCCTGGCCATTTAGCCCAATGTGTGCAAAAAAGTGCCGCTCAGAGGTAAAACAATCCAATCCAAACCCCAACCTTCTCTGAGCCTTCGGGGTCCATGTGACCTGGCCATTTAGCCCATGGTGTGCAGAAAAGTGCCGCTCAGAGGTAACACAACCCAACCAACTTTGTGATCTGGTCATTTAGCCTGCTATGCGCAAAAATAATGCCTCTCAGAGGTAAAACAACCCAAAGCCACCCAGCGTGTTTTTTAACGTGCACAGGGTTTGGCTCTCCTGCACACGGGGCCACGGCTTGACGTCCCATTCGTAAGACGACGGCCTTTCGAAGGCCATCGGTGTCCCCTACTTCCCGTGGGCAGGGCGGGGAGTTTTGCGAAGATAAATCTCAACGCAGCTGGGACTCGAACCTGGAACTGGATTGGATTGTTTTACCTCTGAGCGGCACTTTTTTTGCACACCATGGGCTAAATGGCCAGGTCACAAGGACCCCGAAGGCTCAGAGAAGGTTGGGGGAAGGGATCAACTGGAACAACTGTTGGGAGACAGATGGTAACCTCCCGTCAAGGCCATCCAGCGTGTTCTTTAACGTGCACAGGGTATGGCTCTCCCGCACACGGGGCCACGGCTTAACGTCCCATCCGACGGACGCGGCCTTTTCAAGCCCATCGGTGTCCCCTACTGACCGTGGGCAGGGCGGGGAAATTTTGCGGAGATCAATCTCAACGCTGACCCAGCTGGGACTCGAACCTGGGAACTATAGATTACGAGCCTGACGCGCTACCGACTGAGCCACCCCCGCCCCAGACCTGGAACTGCAGATTGCGAGCTTGACGCGCTACGAACTGAGCCAAACCCAACCCCTTGATTCAGAACTGACTGGTTAACGCTTTCGCTGACCATAATAAACTAATTGATAACAGCAGTAGATACAAATTGCGAAAACAAATAAAAAACATTTTCTTTGTTCATCAGCCAACTCAGATTAAAAACATTGAGATAGTTGGTTATTAATTTCATCTGCCTTCCATTATTATGTAGTATATGCCACCTTTATCGGTTTTATAACGAACCTCGAAAAAAAATATCTCTGGATATTTCCTTTAGCAATCTAAAAGAAAAGGAATCAATCCAAATTGCAAAAAAAAAAAAGTTTATTAAACAGAAATCCCAGCAGTCGGAATCATTTTCCGAAGAATCAAAAGGAGGGGGAGGGTTGGCAGTGATTACAATTCCCTTGTTTGTTAGACACAATGTGGGATACTTCATCAGAAACATCAGAAGGAAATAATCTCGAAGCCAGTGATAAGAATTGTATCATCACTGGGGAGAAGTAGATTCATCATCTTATAAATAATCCGTATTGTTTAAGTTTTGCCCTGGGGTGGATCGATTCTTTTTCTCTTACTTTCTTTTGATGCATTGCGATGTGATGCTCTGACATTTAACTCCAGGATGCCTTCTATCCTTCTAAAGGTTGAGTTATTTTACCTCTGAGCGGCACTTTTTTGCACACCATGGGCTAAACGGCAAGGTCACAATGACCCCGAAGGCTCAGAGAAGGTTGGGGGAGGGAACCCACTGGAACAGCTGTTGGGAGACAGACGGTAGCCTCCCGTCAAGGCCATCCAGCGTGTTCTTTAACGTGCACAGGGTATGTCTCTCCCGCACACGGGGCCACGGCTTAACGTCCCATCCGACGGACGGCGGCCTTTCCAATCCCATTGGTGTCCCCTACTGACCGTGGCCAGGGCGGGGAATTTTGCGGAGATAAATCTCAAAGCTGACCCAGCTGGACTACAGATTACGAGCCTGGCGCGCTACCGACTGAGCCACCCCCGACCCCTTTCTAAAGGAAGAGTAATTGGTTGGTGTCAAGCACCTTCATCTTTTCCTCTCTTTTTCTATTTGGAGAAATTCTTGCTCCTCTTTTTTTTTTGTGACATCATCTGTGGTAGAAATCGGCAGTTTCCCAGCGGATCGGCAGCTATTTGAGCGATCGGTCCCGAATTTGGTGCGATGGTTCCGCTTAGCGATGACCCTCTTGCGGTAACAGATCGGGTTCCTAGCTGCCGTGGGTCGAGAGGTATCCATCGGAAAGCTTCATAAATTTCTAATCTCACTGTCGTCGTCGCCTACCTTGTGAATGGAGTTGTGAATAGGACGTGCGAAAAGTTCTGAATGAAGACATCAAGGGGCATTTGTTTTGCACCAAACTTTGGGCAGGATTTAATTGTGGCTGGAGGGGGGGGGGGGGAAGGTGGCGAATGAGCTTATCGATGGGAAGAGTTATCAATACTTTTCGCGGCAAACCTTTGGCGTCGATTGGATTGTTTTATCTCTGAGCGGTGCTTTTTTGCACACCATGGGCTAAATGGCCAGGTCACATGGACCCCGAAGGCTCAGAGAGGGTTGGTGGAGGGGGCCCACTGGAACAGCTGTTGGGAGACAGATGGTAGCCTCCCGTCAGGGCCATCCAGCGTGTTCTTTAACGTGCACAGAGTATGTCTCTCCCGCACATGGGCCACGACTTAACGCTCCATCCGACGGACGGCGGCCTTTCCAAACCCATCGGTGCAAATTTATCCGGCATTGCTGGGTTCTGAAACTCTATAAAAGCCAGTTTCCTAAACTTTTACCATAGAGAGGTTTACTTTTAATTTAGGACTTTTTTTTGGAAGGCTCAAAATTTTTATTTACTTTTAAATATAAAGCAATAAAGGGGATACCATCAGTAGTAAACAATTCAGAAATAAATAATTTAACTGGTGCTTAAAGTGCTAAATGCATATTTCTATTTTTGCGGTAAATAAATTAAAAAAAATATTTAGTAAAAAAAGCCTACTTCTTAAAATTAACTCTACTTTTTACCATGCCATGGACAACTCCTACTTTGGGGGCGGGGGTGGCTCAGTCGGTAGCGCGCCAGGCTCGTAATCTGTAGTTCCCAGGTTCGAGTCCCAGATGGGTCAGCGTTGAGATTTATCTCCGCAAAATTCCCTGCCCTGCCGACGGTCAGTAGGGGACACGATGGGCTTGGAAAGACCGCCGTCCGTCGGATGGGACGTTAAGCCGTGGCCCCGTGTGCGGGAGAGCCATACCCTGTGCACGTTAAAGAACACGCTGGATGGCCTTGACGGGAGGCTACCATCTGTCTCCCAACAGCTGTTCCAGTGGGTCCCCTCCCCCAACCTTCTCTGAGCCTTCGGGGTCCTTGGCCATTTAGCCCATCGTGTGCAAAAAAGTGCCGCTCAGAGGTAAAACAACCCAACACAACTCCTACTTTGTTAAAGAGCGACCACTAACTCTCTGACTCTATAATGTGTAGCCCTGCTCTAAATTATATACTGTATTGCTTTCCCCCAAGTAGCAAGTTTTCATTTCAATAGAATTGATTTCCCCCCCTCTCCCACACTTCCAATGAAATCAACCTCCCGCACTGTGTAGGAAAGGAGCTGACATCTTTTGAGGGGGCGGGGGTGGCTCAGTCAGTAGCGCGCCAGGTTCGTAATCTGTAGTTCCCAGGTTCGAGTCCCAGCTGGATCAGCGTTTAGATTTATCTCCGAAAAATTCCCCGCCCTGCCCACGGTCAGTAGGGGACAGAGATGGATTTGGAAAGGTCGCCGTCCGTCGGATGGGACGTTAAGCCGTGGCTCCGTGTGCGGGAGAGCCGTACATTGTGCACGATAAAGAACACGTTAGATTACCTTGACGGGAGATTACCATCTGTCTCCCAACAGCTGGAAAGGCCGCCGTCCGTCGGATGGGACGTTAAGTCGTGGCCCCGTGTGCGGGAGAGCCATACCCTGTGCACGTTAAAGAACACGCTGGATGGCCTTGACGGGAGGCTACCATCTGTCTCCCAACAGCTGTTCCAGTGGGTCCCTTCCCCCAACCTTCTCTGAGCCTTCGGGGTCCATGTGACCTGGCCATTTAGCCCATGTTGTGCAAAAAAGTGCCGCTTAGAGGTAAAACAAACCAAAACCAAAACCCAACAGCTGTTCCAGTGGATCCCCTCCCCCAACGTTCTCTGAGCCTTCGGGGTCATTGTGACCTGGCCGTTTACCCCATGGTGTGCAAAACGTGCCGCTCAGAGGTAAACAACCCAACGTTAAAGAACACGCTGGATGGCCTTGATGGGAGGCTACCATCTGTCTCCCAAGAGCTGCTCCAGTGGGTACCCTCTCCCAACCTTCTCTGAGCCTTCGGGGTCATTGTGACCTGGCCGTTTACCCCATGGTGTGCAAAAAAGTGCCGCTCAGAGGTAAAACAACCCAACTGAACTCATGTGATCTGAAGTGATTGATCATTGAGGAACGACTTTTGTCTTTTCGTTGGCACTGTAGAAGGAAATGTGAAACTGTTTCACACTCTCCACGTGCTGGACACTTATTGGAATTACTAAGCCTACATCGAAATAGGAAATCTTGTAGCGGTGCTACACTCAGTCTTAATCTAGTGATAAGAGTCTTCATAGCCCTAGAGGAAATATCCATGTCCAAAGGCTCTGGGAATCGGCAGATGTGTGGATAAATATCACTTAGAGCTGAGGAGTCCCATTCTTCTCTGTGGCTGCCAATGTAAGATTGTTTGCATATACTTAATATATCTTCTGCATAAGATCCGGATGAATCCGGATGAACATAAGAAATGTGAAGAGCCTGTTTTGCAAGTGAATCTTCTTCTTCATTGAGAGGAGTGCCTCGGTGACCCGGGACCCAAAGTTTTCTGAGCAGCAGAAGAGATTAATGTGTGATGTAAATTTAGTATTGCTGTAGGTGATTTGATTTTGGAACTTCGTAAAGCTCTTAATGCTGATTTGCTGTCAGAGAGAAGTAAATATTTATCAGGACCTTTGATTATATTTGCAACAGCCTTATGAATGGCAAATACTTCAGCTGAAAAAATTGATGTAGGGTCGTGAAGACGTTCGGAAAGTTGATAGTTGTAATTTTAGCAGGCGATTTCCAATCCCCGTTTCCCGTGAGTTCTGAACATGAACCCCGAGTCAGGGGACCCACTGGAACAGCTGTTGCCTACTGACCGTCGGCTCAGTCGGTAGCGCGATAGGCTCGTAATCTGTAGTTCCCAGGTTCGAGTCCCAGCTGGGTCAGCATTAAGATTTATCCGTAAAATTCCCCGCCCTGCCCACGGTCAGTAGGGGACACCGATGGGCTTGTAAAGGCCGCCGTCCGTGCGATGGGACGTTAAGCCGTGGCCCCGTATGCGGGAGAGCCATACCCTGTGCACATTAAAGAACACGCTGGATGGCCTGACGGGAGGCTACCATCTGTCTCCCAACAGCTGTTCCAGTGGGTCCCCTGACTCGGGGTTCATGTGACCTGGCCATTTAGCCCATGGTGTGCAAAAGAGTGCCGCTCAGAGCTAAAACAACCCACCCCAACCAATTTTCGTGTGCGATCCTGCTCGAGAGGCGTCCGTACCAACCCTGATGGCGTCCGCCCACGTAGAGAGAATTTCAGATTAAAAATTAAATGTTGATAATAGGTCCTTGTCAGAAAGAACAAGGTCTCGTTAAGAGTCGAAAGATTCAGTGATGATTTCATAAGGCCTTGGTAAACCAGGATGTGCTTTCAAAGAGTGGCCTAATGGTTATTGGTTGGGAATGTTGTTTTCTTCTATTCAATGAATAGTCAATGACGGAAAAAGAATTGCTTTAACCATTTGTAGAATTTTTTAGAAATTCGGGTTCTCTGCAAATGTTTTTGTACATTGAAGAGATGGGTGATGCCATCTCTTTTATTGAAGTTTTGATGGCCAGATGTTTAGCAAACGTTTGAAGTGTAACTGTTCCAATTTCAAAGGAAGAACTGTAGCTTTAAGGTAAACCTGTAGCTGCTCGAAGCGTCGCGTGGTATATAGGAGAGATGGAATTTCAATAACTGGTTGGAGCAGATATTAAAAATGGAGCACCATAGGTAAAAGCCGTTTTGATTGTTGCATTGCCAAGCTGCAGTAATAGGGCGACAATGAAGACTCGTGCGTGGTGAAGCTGAACTGCGAATTATGTTTAACCCTTTCAGGACCATAAGGTTTCTAAGAGTAAATATTAGTATGTAACTGTTTATTTTATTTTGTTTAGACGTAAAATAAATAGAAATCATAAGAAAAATACATAACAATGTGTAGTTTGTTTTGGAATTTTATGGGAAATATTTTTCCCAATGGACTATAAAGGTAACACAAATTATAGTTAGGCTTATTATGCAATGTCTTTTATTTATTGGTTCATTATAACAAAATGTTAACTAAAATAATACAAAATTATGAAATAAAATTACTATACAAAATGATGTGCTAATTATGATATTCTGCGAAGCAATTTCTTTTGGTAGTGAGGCAAAGATGGACATTGCACATAGTACATATATTATGCGTCCTGACAGTTCTGTTTTTGTTTTCTAAACGTTCCCGTTTACGTAATTGCGTTCGGCATACGTTCTATTTTGACATTCTGTATAAAAAATGCAGATAAGGTTATAATTAAATACGACAATTACCAATTTTGAAATGGGGAAAAATGTTTCCCTTAGTCGTGAAAGGGTTAATAGTCGAAGGCTTGTATTCCGAAGCTGTTGAAAGTGAGTTTGCAGTGAGCCATTGCTCTGGAAATTTATACCAAGTATTTTTTATGTTGCCAGTCCAATCTGTTCTGTTCCAATATTTAACGTCGTAAGTTTTAAATGTCGACGACGACTGATTAAAATGGCTGAACTCTTTGTGGCTAATAATGTTAGGCCTCAGTCTGTAGACCATTGAGAGATGACATTAAGAGAGAGTTGGCACTTGGTTAGCAAATATTCAATGTGAGATCCACTGCAGTATAATGTGATGTCATCTGCGTATATATCATATTTGCATGGTGACTTTATGAGACTTGGAAGATCCTGTATATAGATATTAAATAATAATGGAGACAAAACACTACCTTGAGGTAAACCAAGTGATTGATTTTTTAATTCAAGATTGAGTGTTTCTCCATCTAACCATGATTGTAGGGGCGGGGGTGGCTCAGTTGGTAGCGCGCCAGGCTCGTAATCTGTAGTTCCCAGGTTCGAGTCCCAGCTGGGTCAGCATTGAGATTTATCTCCGCAAAATTCCCCGCCCTGCCCACGGTCAGTAGGGGACACCGATGGGCTTGTAAAGGCCGCCGTCCGTGCGATGGGACGTTAAGCCGTGGCCCCGTGTGCGGGAGAGACATACCCTGTGCACGTTAAAGAACACGCTGGATGGCCTTAACGGGAGACTACCATCTATATCCCAACAGCTGTTCCAGTGTATCCCCCCCAACCTTCTCTGAGCCTTCGGGGTCCATGTGACCTGGTCATTTAGCCCATGGTGTGCAAAAAAGTGCCGCTCAGAGGTAAAACAACCCAACTAACCATGATTGTTCGATTAAGAAGATATGCTCTGAACCACGTAAAGATTTTTCCTTGAAAACCTAATGCTTCGTGTTTCCTGAGAAGAGATTCTAAATCATATGAATCATATGCTTTGAAATATCTAGTTTTAATAATATGCAAAAATGTCGTCGTTTCGGTTTGATTGATCAAAATATGCAGAGGGGGCAAAACATGCATTGTGCTCTTCAGTGGTAAAAATCCATGCACTTCTTCAGGAAAAATTTTATACTTTGAAACTATTCGCTCAAGTCGATGCCAAATAAGTCGTTCTAGAATCTTTGCTGCATGAGACAAAAGAGCAGTTGGCCAGAAAGCAGACACTGTGTCAGGCTTAAGTCTAGGCTTCGGGATTGGAATGATAATAGTTGTTTTCCAAGAAGGTGGAATGTTTCCGGTATCCCATGACCGATTAAGCAGCTTAATAAATTGCATCTGATGATGTTCAGGATGATGTTTTAACATTTCTACTGAAACGCGGTCAATTCTACGTGCAGTGTTTCTTTGGAGATTGAGTGCTATTTTTAATTCTGCAAAGGTAAAAATGGTGGGTCAACATCAGTTTAATAATTAGCCTTTGACGTAGAGATTAAACCTGCTGTTAGTTGAGGAAGTCTTCTTGTGAAGGGACTAAGAAACATTTCTGCCTGGATTGGATTGGATTGTTTTACCTCTGAGCGGCACTTTTTTGCACACCATGGGTTAAATGGCCAGGTCACAAGGACCCCAAAGGCTCAGAGAAGGTTGGGGGAGGGGACCCACTGGAACAGCTGTTGGGGGACAGATGGTAGCCTCCCGTCAAGGCCATCCAGCGTGTTCTTTAACGTTGGATTGTTTTACATCTGAGCAGCACTTTTCTGCACACAATGGGCTAAATGGCCAGGTCACATGGACCCCGAAGGCTCAGAGAAGGTTGGGAGAGGGGACCCACTGGAACAGCTGTTGGGAGACAGATGGTAGCCTCCCGTCAAGGCCATCCAGCGTGTTCTTTAACGTCACACAGGGTATGGTTCTCCCGCACACGGAGTCACGGCTTAACGTCCCATCCGACGGACGGCGGCATTTCCAAGCCCATCGGTGTCCCCTACTGACCGTGGGCAGGGCGGGGAATTTTTGCGGAGATAAATCTCAACGCTGACCCAGCTGGGACTCGAACCTGGGAACTACAGATTACGAGCCTGGAGCGCTGGGAACTACAGATTACGAGACTGAGCCACCCCCGTCCCCATTTCTGCTTGTTCCCGTGCGTTAGTGCATGGGGTAGAACAGATCATTACGTTATAAGACTGAGCATATTCCTCTTCGTTATTCGCTGTCCGAATGTCTCTCTTTGTCTGAACCTTCTCTGAGCCCTTGGGGTCCTTAGTCATTAGCTCATTTTATGTACAAAAGTGGGGCTCACAGGTAAAACAACCCAACCCAATTAGCTGATAATTTTTCACTTAATTAATTCCTATTTCTCAACCATCATCGAGGGAACGGGGGTGGCTCAGTCGATAGCGCGCCAGGCTCGTAATCTCACGTTCCCAGGTTCCAGTCCCAGCTGGGTCAGCATTGAGATTTATCTCCGCAAAACTCCCCGCCTTGCCCACGGTCAGTAGGGGACACCGATGGGCTTGGAAAGGCCGCCGTCCGTCGGAGGTAACGTTAAGCCCGTGTGCGGGAGAGCCAGACCCCTTGCACGTTAAAGTACACGCTGGATGGCCTTGACGGGAAGATACCATCTGTCTCCCAACAGCTGTTCCAGTGGGTCTCCTCCCCCAACCTTCTCTGAGCCTTCGGGGTCCTTGTGATCTGGCCATTTAGCCCATGGTGTGCGAAAAAGTGCCGCTCAGAGGTAAAACCACCCAACATTAAAGAACACGCTAGATGGCCTTGACGGGAGGATACCATCTGTCTCCCAACAGCTGTTCCAGTGGGTCTCCTCCCCCAACCTTCTCTGAGCCTTCGGGGTCCTTGTGATCTGGCCATTTAGCCCATGGTGTACAAAAAAGTGCCGCTCAGAGGTAAAACCACCCAACATTAATGAACACGCTGGATGGCCTTGACGGGAGGATGCCATCTGTCTCCCAACAGCTGTTCCAGTGGGTTCCCTCCCCCAACCTTCTATGAGCCTTCGGGGTGTATGTGACCTGGCCATTTAGCCCATGGTGTGCAAAAAAGTGCCGCTCAAAGGTAAAACAACCCAACGTTAAAGAACACGCTGGATGGCCTTGACGGGAGGCTACCATCTGTCTCCCAACAGCTGTTCCAGTGGGTTTCCTCCCTCAACCTTCTCTAAGCCTTCGGGGTCCATGTGACCTGGCCATTTAGCCTATTGTGCAAAAAAGTGCCGCTCATAAGTAAAACAACCCAACATTAAAGAACACGCTGGATGGCCTTGACGGGAGGCTACCATTTGTCTCCCAATAGCTCTTCCAGTGGGTCCCCTCCCCCAACCTTCTCTGAGCCTTCGGGGTCCTTGTGATCTGGTCATTTAGCCCATGGTGTGCAAAAAAATGCTGCTCAGAGGTAAAACAACCCAGCATTTAAGAATACTGTGGATCGCTTTGACGGGAGGCTTACCATCTGTCTCCAAAAGCTGTTCCAGTGGGGTTCCCTCCCCCAACCTTCTCTGAGCCTTCGGGGTCTATGTGACCTGGTCTTTTAGCCCATGGTATGCAAAAAAGTGCCACTTAGAGGTAAAACAACCCAACCATCATCGCACAAGCGATCTCACGTCTTGAGATGACTAAGTTCTGCACTTTTACTCCGTCCCTTTCCTCCTCCCCGTCTCCCTCGCTCTCCCTCCCATCCCCATCAGAATGTTGCCCTGCCTGAGCTGCATGGATGCCCCCGGAGCATCATTCCACTCCTTATTGGCGAGTTTGCGGCGTTCATCCGGAGCCTCTTCCGCCCTCTGACCTACCCAGCATCTGCCGTCGGATGCTGACGGAAGCTGCACAGCGGCAACCAGGGCTCAATGCGACAACTCTGTCAGTTGCCATAGCAACAAGGACTTGCGGAACGGTGCCATTGGAGAAAAAACTAATGCGGCTGAGATGTCTTTTTTCTTCATTTCTAGTTCTTTTTTTTTTAAATAGAAATAGAGGAAGAGAACACCCTGAGTTTGGAGATAAAAATGCAGACCAAGCTTTAATAAATAAACGGAGACACATTTATAACTCTGAATATTTTTGTCGATATCTTTTCTTTGCCTGATAAGAAAGCAGATAAGAAATCTGATAAGAAAGCGGAAGTGAATCGAAAGGGGTCGAACCCGGAATCGTATGATTTTGATTCAACTATGATTTTTCAGATGCGAAATACGGTTGAGATTGAACAAACAGGTTATTTTCCCCCTCTTGGTTCATTGTCAATATTTTTTTTTTAGGGGCGGGGTGGCTCAGTCGGTAGCGCACCAGGCTCGTAATCTGAAGTTCCCAGGTTCGAGTCCCAGCTGGGTCAGCGTTGAGATTTATCTCCGCAAAATTCCCCGCCCTGCCCACGGTCAGAAGGGGACACCGATGGGCTTGGAAAGGCCGCCGTCCGTTAGATTGGTCGTTAAGCCGTGGCCCGTGTGTGGGAGACCCATACCCTGTGCACTTTAAAGAACACGCTGGATGCCTTGACGGGAGGCTACCATCTGTCTCCCAACAGCTCTTCCAGTGGGTCCTCTCACCCAACCTTCTCTGAGTCTTCGGGGTCCATGTGACCTGGCCATTTAGCCCATGGTGTGCAAAAAAGTGCCGCTCAGAGGTAAAACAACCCAACCCAATATTTTTTATCACATCATCATCATTCTGATCTTCGTTTCCCTCGAGCACAGCTTCCGACTTCAAGAAAGAAGTCGTTTTCGAATATTCACACCAAAAAAAAAGTCAAGTTACGAATATTCCTTCTGCAATGGTCTTACCAAAACTTATAGAGAATTTCCATTTTGCCAATGGGAATGTACAGTCGCCCAAAAAAAAATATCCGAACACTGTGGTTGATTACAGAATTCAGAAAAAAATATCTGGCCACGATTTTTTTTAGAAGTTAATGATCTGGCAACCTTCGTGTCACGTGACATGAAGATCACGTGATCATTTGAGGCTCACGTGATCATGAGGCCAGATCACTCATTTCTAAAATAATCGTTGCCAGATTTTTTTATTTTTTTTTTTGGAATTCTGTAATCAACCATAGTGTTCGGATATTTTTTGAGAGACTGTACACAGTAAGTAACGTATCACATACTGAGGCAGGTGACTCGGTCAGTAGTGCGCCAGGCTCGTAAGCTGCAGTTCCCAGGTTCAAGTCCCAGTTGAGTCAGCGTTGAGATTTATCTCCGCAAAACTCCCCGCCCTGCCCACAGTCAGAAGTGGGACACCGATGGGCTTGGAAAGGCCGTCCGTCGAATTCCATACGCATATATTACCGTTGTTACTTCCGAGTTTAGATAACATTCTGCTCGACTGATAAGGTGAAGAAAGATGAATTTCCTGTCCTGCAGGCATCTCTTGGAAGCAAATACATGGATAAAATTCATTGATATTTATTAACATTTATTAATTAGTTAAGCCGTGGCTCCGTGTGTGGTGGGAGTGAGCCATGCGTTGTGCACGTTAAAGAACACGTTGGATGGTCCTGACGAAAGACTACCATCTGCCCCTGTTTACATACTACAGTGGGGCGGGGGTGGCTCAGTCGGTAGCGCGCCAGGCTCGTAATCTGTAGTTCCCAGGTTCGAGTCCCAGTTGAGTCAGCATTGAGATTTATCTCCGCAAAACTCCCCGCCCTGCCCACGGTCAGTAGGGGACACCGATGGGCTTGGAAAGGCCGCCGTCCGTCGGATGGGACGTTAAGCCTGTGTGGGGCTTAACGTCCGACTGTGTGGGAGAGCCATACCCTGTGCACGTTAAAGAACACACTGGATGGCCTTGACGGGAGACTACCATTTGTTTCCTAACAGCTGTTCCAGTGGATCCCCTCCCCCAACCTTCTCTGAGCCTTCGGGGTCTATGTGACCTGGCCATTTAGCCCATGGTGTGCAAAAAAGTGCCGCTCAGAGGTAAAACGACCCAACCCAACATACTACAGTGTGTAAGTTGAAACAAACTTCAAGGCACTCAGTGCCTCGAAGAATCACTGTGTTGCCACATATCATGTATTAAATCGTAAGAAATGTTGTTAATTGTCAGCGACGTTAGTTCACAAAATAAATAAGTCAGTTTTCAATCCCATTTTTTTTAAGAGAAAGCGTTTTTCTCTTTAAAATTACAAAATCTTACTATTTGTTTTTTCCTTTACTTCGAATGGAAGTTCAGTGCCCTTACAGAATGTCTCTGTATATGCAAAAAAAAATCATTTTAGAATGCAAAACATCACGCGGAAAACGAAAGTAGGTTGTATTTATTTTTACACCAACAAGACTGCTGTTTAAAAAAATAAACTTGAACATACCTCAGAGAAAACGATCAGAAAAAAGTTTCCTTCCAAGATTTATCGTAACAATAATATCAAGTCACACTAAAAATTGGTTATAAAATATCTAACCATCCAACGTTGGAGCTTATTTCCATACGCATATATTACTGTTATTACTTCCGAGTTTAGATAACATTCTGCTCGACCGATAAGGTGAAGAAAGATGAATTTCCTGTCCTGCAAGCATCTCTTAGAAGCAAATACATTGATAAAATTCATCCACCAATAGGAAGCAAAGAAACGGAACAGTTTTTGGTTATCACCGTAGCCCAAAGCAGAGCACATTCTGACAATCACCAACCACCATTTCTGTCAACACAATTTCTTCCTCTGGTAGATAAACATCGGACGTATATTTCATATTATTTATTTTCCTTTTGAAAAGATATTTATTTGTTTGGTAGAAGAAACTTCCGCGGCCTTTCATGAGACAAAACGTCTCAGGGAAATGTGCGAAAATATTTGGATGTTTCAGAGTTGGTAAAAGTTTCTTTTTCAAAGTTTCGTTGGAGATAAGAGGGAACAGAAAAGGAACCTGGTTGGTCACAGTGAACGGAATGGCCAGTCGTTACTATTGCAGACGAGGCTTTCGAATGGCAGTTTTTTTAAAGGAAATAACAGAAACACCTTTTTACCGCAAAGTCCACTTCAGAATGCCATCAGGCAGGATGGCATCCAGTTCGTTTGGCCGCCCCCATTGGCATTCTCTCCGCTTCACATAACGTCAGGAACTAGTTCACAAGTTTTATAGAAAGCCTTATCTGAAAAGAAGAAATGGGAGAACTCAGTGATAAGAAAAAACAATTGCAAATCTCTCCAAATTATCTCAAACGTTTGCGATCACATTTTATAAAGAAAAAAAAATTAATGACAGTTTTTCTGTTTTTACCATATGCTCTTTTTAACTGCCCATATATCTGTTCAATTTCTTACACATTGTTATTTAAAGTTATTTCCCTGTTATTTAAAGAGATATTAGCCATATCTTCTATTTCTGTCTAGTAACATTTCCTCATAAAACTTTTATTTTTAAAGTTAGAAAGCTCTGAATGGGACTTTCCATTCACATATTATAACATGCAAGTGACCAGTTACATTTTGTAACATAGTGTACATTCTCCTCTTGCATTTTAGTTTCC
The DNA here is from genome assembly GCA_038380435.1 of Ryuthela nishihirai. Taxonomy (NCBI): domain Eukaryota; kingdom Metazoa; phylum Arthropoda; class Arachnida; order Araneae; family Heptathelidae; genus Ryuthela; species Ryuthela nishihirai. The sequence goes on along the minus strand of JAWZYU010000008.1, from coordinate 75,016,254 downwards.
TGTCACTTTTTAACATAAAATCAGCATTTTCTCGACATTTATTCGATCCAGCCACCCACAGTTCCCAGACAATCGATTTAACAGACCACAGTGAGTTGATAAATGTAAAGCTTCCCTACTTTAGCATTTTTTTTTTGGTATAATTTTAAATAGTTTTTTGATGTTAATAAACTATATTTCGCATATTCTCGTTCTGCCTCTTTTCCCTCTGTTATTGGGGCAGGGGTGGCTCAGTCGGTAGCGCGCCAGGCTCGTAATCTGTAGTTCCCAGGCTCGAGTCCCAGCTGGGTCAGCGTTGAGATTTATCTCCGCAAAATTTCCCCGCCCTGCCCACGTCAGACGGGGACACGGATGGGCTTGGAAAGGCCGCCGTCCGTCGAATGGGACGTTAAGCCGTGGCCCCGTGTGCAGGAGAGCCATACCCTGTGCACGTTAAAGAACACGCTGGATGGCCTTGACGGGAGGCTACCATCTGTCTCCCAACAGCTGTTCTAGTGGGTCCCTTCCCCCAACCTTCTCTGAGCCTTCGGGTTCCATGTGACCTGGCCATTTAGCCCATGGTGTGCAAAAAAGTGCCGCTCAGAGGTAAAACAACCCAACAACCCTCTATTATTCTGCCCTAAAATGCTTCTTAAAAGTTTTCATCATCATGGTAGCAAAAATGATGAAATGTTTTTACAGTTCTTCATTCATCCAAAAGACGTGTGCAGCATCGTTCACTGAAGAGAAGTGCACAGCGAAGTTCTTCCTTCATTCAAGAGGAGTGCACAGAAAAGTTCGTTCATCCAAGAGGAGTTCAGCAAGAGGAGTCTACTTCATTCATCGAAAAAGAATGCACAGCAACCTTCTTTGTTCATAAAGGAGTGTACAGCAAGTTCTTCATTCATCGAAGAGTATCGCAACGTTCTTCGTTCATCCAAGAAGAGTGCAAAGCAGTGTTCTTCGTTCAACCGAAAAGAGTACACTGCAAACCTTCTTCATTCATCCGAAAAAGAGTTTACAGCAACGTTCTTCGTTCATCAAAAAAGGAGAGTACAGCACTATTCTTCATTCATCCAAAAGGAATGCACCGCATCATTTAACTAAAAGGAATGAAACCACTATTCTTCATTCATCCAAAAGGAGTGGACCGCATCATTTAACTAAAAGGAATGAAACCACTATTCTTCATTCATCCAAAAGGAGTGCACCGCATCATTTAACTAAAACGAATGTACAGTACTATTCTTCATTCATCCAAAAGGAATGCACCGGATCATTTAACTAAAAGGAATGAAACCACTATTCTTCATTCTTCCAAAAGAAGTGCACAGCATCATTCATCTAAAAGGAGAGTACAGTATTGTTCTTCATTCATCCAAAAGGAATGCACCGGATCATTTAACTAAAAGGAATGAAACCACTATTCTTCATTCTTCCAAAAGGAGTGCACAGCATCATTCATCTAAAAGGAGAGTACAGTACTGTTCTTCATTCATCCAAAAGGGGTGCACCGCATCATTTAACTAAAAGGAATATACAGCACTATTCTTCATTCATCCAAAAGGAGTGCACAGCATGATTCATCTAAAAGGAGAGTACAGCACTATTCTTCATTCGTCAAAGGAGTGCACTGCATCATTTAACTAAAAGGAATGTACATCACTATTCTTCATTCATCCAAAAGGAATGCACCGCATCATTTAACTAAAGGGAATGAAACCACTCTTCTTCATTCATCCAAAAAGGAGTGCACAGCATCATTCATCTAAAAGGAGAGTACAGTACTGTTCTTCATTCATCCAAAAGGGGTGCACCGCATCATTTAACTAAAAGGAATGTACACCACTCTTCTTCATTCATCCAAAAGAAGTGCACAGCATCATTCATCTAAAAGGAGAGTACAGTACTATTCTTCATTCATCCAAAAGAAGTGCACCGCATCATTTAACTAAAAGGAATGAAACCACTATTCTTCATTCATCCAAAACGAGTGCACAGCATCATTCATCTAAAAGGAGAGTACAGCACTATTCTTCATTCATCCAAAAGGAGTGCACCACATCATTTAACTAAAAGGAATGTACACCACTCTTCATTCATCCAAAAGGATTGCACCGCATCATTTAACTAAAAGGAATGTACACCCTCTTCTTCATTCACCCAAAAGGAGTGCACCGCATCATTTAACTAAAAGGAATGTACACCACTATTCTTCATTCATCCAAAAGGGGTGCATAACATTATTTAACTAAAAGGAATGTACACCACTATTCTTCATTCATCCAAAAGGAGTGCACAGCATCATTCATCTAAAAGGAGAGTACAGTACTATTCTTCATTCATCCAAAAGGAGTGCACCGCATCATTTAACTAAAAAGAATGAAACCACTATTTTTCATTCATCCAAAAGGAGTGCACAGCATCATTCATCTAAAAAGAGAGTACATCACTATTCTTCATTCATCGAAAAGGAGTGCACCACATCATTTAACTAAAAGGAATGTACACCACTCTTCTTCATTCATCCAAAAGGAGTGCACAGCATCATTCATCTAAAAGGAGAGTACAGTACTATTCTTCATTTATCCAAAAGGAGTGCACCGCATCATTTAACTAAAAGGAATGTACACCACCATTCTTCATTCATCCAAAAAGAGTGCACCGCATCATTTAACTAAAAGGAATGTACACCACTATTCTTCATCCATCCCAAAGGGGTGCACCACATCATTTAACTAAAAGGAATGTACACCACTCTTCTTCATTCATCCAAAAGGAGTGCACAGCATCATTGATCTAAAAGGAGAGTACAGTACTATTCTTCATTCATCCAAAAGGAGTGCACCGTATCATTTAACTAAAAGGAATGTACACCACTATTCTTCATTTATCCAAAAGGAGTGCACAGCATCATTCATCTAAAAGGAGAGTACAGTACTATTCTTCATTCATCCAAAAGGAGTGCACCGTATCATTCATCTAAAAGGAGAGTACAGTACTATTCTTCATTCATCCAAAAGGGGTTGCACCGCATCATTTAACTAAAAGGAATGTACACCACTCTTCTTCATTCATCCAAAAGGAGTGCACAGCATCATTCATCTAAAAGGAGAGTACACCACCATTCTTCATTCATCCAATAGGAGTGCACCGCATCATTTAACTAAAAGGAATGTACACCACTATTCTTCATTCATCCAAAAGGGGTTCACAGCATCATTCATCTAAAAGGAGAGTACAGTACTATTCTTCATTCATCCAAAAGGAGTGCACCGTATCATTCATCTAAAAGGAGAGTACAGTACTATTCTTCATTCATCCAAAAGGGGTGCACAGCATCATTTAACTAAAAGGAATGTACACCACTATTCTTCATTCATCCAAAAGGAGTGCACAGCATCATTCATCTAAAAGGAGAGTACAGTGCTATTCTTCATTCATCCAAAAGGAGTGCACCGCATCATTTAACTAAAAGGAATGTACACCACTATTCTTCATTCATCCAAAAGGAGTGCACCGCATCATTTAACTAAAAGGAATGTACACCACTATTCTTCATTCATCCAAAAGGAGTGTACAGCAACGTTGTTCATCCATCTAAAGGGAATATGCATCACTTTTTTCATTCATGAAAAATGTGATGTACATCAATATTCTTCGTTCATTAAAAACAAAGTAATGTATATCACTTTTCTTCAACCAGCCAAAAAAGGTGTCCAGCAGATTCCTTCCTTCATCCTAAAGTACAGCAATATTCTTTCTTCATGTAACAGGAGTGTACAGCTCTGTTCACCCACAAGGACTGTCAGCAGCGTTCTGTGGGCACTTAAGAGGAATGCACAGCAACGTTCTTCGTTCATCGAAATGGTGTAAATAGCAACGTTTTAGCTCATTAAAAAGGAGTGCACAGCGCTGTTCTTTGGTCATCTCAAAGGCTTGTAGAGCAGCATTCTTTGTTGATGAGTGTACAGCATCGTTCATCGAAAAGACGGTAAAGTTCCTGATTCGTCCAAGAGGAACGTACCGTAACCCTTCTTCGTTCATCCAAAAGGAATGTACCTCAGCATTCTTAGTTCATCAAAATTGTCTACAGAAAAGTCATTGTTCTCCCAAAAGGAGTGTACGTCAACGTTCTTCATTGGTCTAAAAGAAGTGTGCAGCGAAGGTTTTTTTTTAGGCAAAAAGAGTGTACAGCATCGTTTCATTTTTTCAACCAAAAGGAATGTATACGAATGTTCTTCATTCATCCAAACGGAGTGGGGGCGGGGGTGGCTCAGTCGGTAGCGCGCCAGGCTCGTAATCTGTAGTTCCCAGGTTCGAGTCCCAGCTGGGTCAGCGTTGAGATTTATCTCCACAAAATTTCCACGCCCTGCCCAAGGTCAGTAGGGGACACCGATGGGTTTGAAAAGGCCCCGTCCGTCGGATGGAGCCAATTAGCCCATGGTGTGAACTTTTATTGCACACCATGGGCTAATTGGCCAGGTCACATTGACCCCGAAGGCTCATAGAAGGTTGGGGGAGGGGACCCACTGGAACAGCTGTTGGGAGACAGATGGTAGCCTCCCGTCAAGGCCATCCAGCGAGTTGTTTAACGTGCACAGGGTATGACTCTCCCGCACACGGAGCCACGGCTCAACCTCCAATCCGACGGACGGCGGTCTTTCCAAGCCCATGGGACCGTGGGCAGGGCAGGGAGTTTTGTGGAGATAAATCTCAATACGAGTCCAGCTAGGACTCGAACCTGGGAATTGCAGATTACGAACCTGGCGCACTACCGACTGAGCCACCCCGCCTATATATATATACACCAGTGTCCGTGATTTAATAAAAGGTAGTGTGTAGTAAAATACTTCGCTTAATTAAAGGTAATGTAGTCCTAATTAATTAAAGGTAAGGTCCTCATTAAATATAGTGTGCAACAAATTTCCCCGTTTTAACTAAAAGAATTTTGCAGTAACGGTTTTCATGAAGGAGTGCAGAGCCATGCTCCTTGTTTTATGGCACATGGTGTGCAGCAAACTTTCTAATTTAACTGAAAGGATTGTGTAGCAATATTTCTCATTTAAGTAAAAGGATTGTGTAGAAATATTTCTCATTTAAGTAAAAGGATTGTGTAGAAATATTTCTCATTTAAGTAAAAGGATTGTGTAGCAATGTTTCTCAACTGAAACGAGGTGAAACAGTCTTCATTTAACCGAAAGGAGTGTGAAGAAAGTTCAGTTAATCAAAAATAATGTGTAGCAAAACAATTCACATTTAACTTTAAAGAATTGTGCATCAGTATTCTTCATTTAACTAACTGGAATGTGAAGCGAGTTCCTTATTTAATTTAAGATACTGTGCAGCAATATTTTTTCTTTAATTATAAGGAGACGAAACATCGTTTCTCATTTAATTAAAGATACTCTGCAGCAACGTTTCTCGTTTAATTAAAAGATAGTGCAGCAACATTCTTCATTTAACTAAACAGACGGAGAAGCAACGTCCCTAATTTAACTAAACTTGTGTGCAACAACGATTCTTTATTAATTAATCGTAGTGTGCAGCAATGATTCTCGTTGTTAATCGTAGTGTGCAGCAATGATTCTAATTATTAATCGTAGTGTGCAGCAATGATTCTCATTATTAGTCGTAGTGTGCAGCAATGCACACTACGATTAATAATGATTTATTCAATTAATCGTAGTATGCTGCAATTATTCTCGTTTAATTAATTGTAGTTTGCAGCAATGATTCTCATTGAATTAATCGTAGTGTGCAGCAATGATTCTCATTGAATTAATCGTAATGTGCAGCAATTATTCTCATTGAATTAATCGTAGTTTGCAACAATGATTCTCGTTTAATTAATCGTAGTGTGCAGCAATGATTATCATTATTAATCGTAGTGTGCAGCAATTATTCTCATTGAATTAATCGTAGTTTGCAGCAATGATTTTCATTTAATTAATCGTAGAATGCAGCAATTATTCTCATTTAATTAATCGTAGTATGCAGCAATTATTCTCATTTGATTAATCGTAGTGTGCAGCAATGATTATAATTATTAATCGTAGTATGCAGCAATGATTCTCGTTGAATTAATCGTAGTATGCAGCAATTATTCTCATTTAATTAATCGTAGTATGCAGCAATTATTCTCATTTAATTAATCGTAGTGTGCAGCAATGATTATCATTATTAATCGTAGTGTGCAGCAATTATTCTCATTGAATTAATCGTAGTTTGCAACAATGATTCTCATTGAATTAATCGTAGTGTGCAGCAATTATTCTCATTTAATTAATCGTAGTGTGCAGCAATGATTATCATTATTAATCGTAGTGTGCAGCAATTATTCTCATTTAATTAATCGTAGTGTGCAGCAATGATTCTCGTTGAATTAATCGTAGTGTGCAGCAATGATTCTCGTTGAATTAATCGTAGCGTGCAGCAATGATTCTCATTGAATTGATCGTAGTATGCAGCAATAACTCTCATTTAATTAATCGTAGTATGAAGCAATTATTCTCATTTAATTAATCGTAGTATGCAGCAATTATTCTCATTTATTTAATCGTAGTGTGCTGCAATGATTATCATTATTAATCGTAGTGTGCAGCAATTATTCTCATTGAATTAATCGTAGTGTGCAGCAATTATTCTCATTGAATTAATCGTAGTGTGCAGCAATTATTCTCATTGAATTAATCGTAGTGTGCAGCAATGATTCTAATCGAATTAATCGTAATATGCAGCAATTATTCTCATTAAATTAATCGTAGTGTGCAGCAGTGATTCTCATTTAATTAATCGTAGTATGTAGCAATTATTCTCACTGAATTAATCGTAGTATGCAGCAATAATTCTCGTTGAATTAATCGTAGTGTGCAGCAATGATTCTCATTTAATTAATCGTAGTGTGCAGCAATAATTCTCATTGAATTAATCGTAGTGTGCAGCAATGATTCTCTTTTAATTAATCGCAGTATGCAGCAATTATTTTCATTTAATTAATCGTAGTATGCAGCAATTATTCTCATTTAATTAATCTTAATGTGCAGCAATGATTATCATTATTAATCGTAGTGTGCAGCAATGATCTCGTTGAATTAATCGTAGTGTGCAGCAATGATTCTCATTGAATTAATCGTAGTGTGCAGCAATGATTCTCATTTAATTAATCGTAGTATGAAGCAATTATTCTCATTTAATTAATCGTAGTATGCAGCAATTATTCTCATTTATTTAATCGTAGTGTGCAGCAATGATTATCATTATTAATCGTAGTGTGCAGCAATTATTCTCATTGAATTAATCGTAGTTTGCAACAATGATTCTCATTGAATTGATCGTAGTATGCTGCAATTATTCTCATTAAATTAATCGTAGTGTGCAGCAATGATTCTCATTTAATTAATCGTAGTATGTAGCAATTATTCTCACTGAATTAATCGTAGTATGCAGCAATTATTCTCATTTAATTAATCGTAGTTTGCAGCAATGATTCTCATTGAATTAATCGTAGTTTGCAGCAATGATTCTCATTGAATTAATCGTAGTATGCTGCAATTATTCTCATGAAATTAATCGTAGTGTGCAGCAATGATTCTCATTTAATTAATCGTAGTATGTAGCAATTATTCTCACTGAATTAATCGTAGTATGCAGCAATTATTCTCATTTAATTAATCGTAGTTTGCAGCAATGATTCTCATTGAATTAATCGTAATGTGCAGCAATGATTCTCATTGAATTAATCGTAGTTTGCAGCAATGATTCTCATTGAATTAATCGTAGTGTGCAGCAATTATTCTCATGGAATTAATCGTAGTGTGCAGCAATATTCTCATTTAATTAATCGTAGTGTGCAGCAATTATTCTCACTGAATTAATCGTAGTATGCAGCAATAATTCTCGTTGAATTAATCGTAGTGTGCAGCAATGATTCTCATTTAATTAATCGTAGTTTGCAGCAATGATTCTCATTGAATTAATCGTAGTTTGCAGCAATGATTCTCATTGAATTAATCGTAGTTTGCAGCAATGATTCTCATTGAATTAATCGTAATGTGCAGCAATGATTCTCATTTAATTAATCGTAGTTTGCAGCAATGATTCTCATTGAATTAATCGTAATATGCAGCAATGATTCTCATTGAATTAATCGTAATGTGCAGCAATGATTCTCATTTAATTAATCGTAGTGTGCAGCAATGATTCTCATTGAATTAATCGTAGTGTGCAGCAATTATTCTCATTGAATTAATCGTAGTGTGCAGCAATTATTCTCAGTTAATTAATCGTAGTTTGCAGCAATGATTCTCATTGAATTAATTGTAATATGCAGCAATGATTCTCATTGAATTAATCGTAGTGTGTAGCAATGATTCTCATTGAATTAATCGTACTGTGCAGCATTGATTCTCATTGAATTAATCGTGGTTTGCAGCAATGATTCTCATTTAATTAATCGTAGTGTGCAGCAATGATTCTCATTTAATTAATCGTAGTGTGCAGCAATGATTCTCATTTAATTAATCGTAGTGTGCAGCAGTGTACTTCATTTAACTGAAAGGGGGGTACGGCTAACCGGAAAAAAATTCTAAAAGTTGCGAAAGATCCATAATAATAATTTTGTATTTGCCATCATTTTACAGGTTATTCTTTTTTCTTCTAAAGGCGAATTCAGTTTCCGTTTCCAAAACTTTTTGGTTCTGTCTGTCGGCGCAACACAGTGAAATGCTAAGAGCAAAAAAGCAGGCAGAAGAGAAATCGGAATCTCTCTTTCCTCAATCACTCCCATCCAAAACGAATCAATAGTTGCTCTCATGCCGCAGTAAAGGAAGCTCCGTAATCGATTTCCACATTTCAGGTGTGAAGTGAAAGATCGTGTTGGGATGTGTCTAGATAGCTTTTCTTGATGCTTCAATAAAAGCTAAGCATTCTGGGGAGGGGGAGGGGGAGAAATGCCCGTTTGGCTGCATTTATGCAAAGCTGTGTCTCTAAGCATCGGTTTCAGGAACATTTTGGTCTGTGAAATCGCTCTTCCCAGTCAAGGGTTATGGAGGAGTCAAAGAGTGCAGTCTTGGGCAAAAGTGGGTTGGGTTGTTTTACCTCTGAGCGGCACTTTTTTCACACCATAGGCTAAATGGCGAGGTCACAAGGATCCCGAAGGCTCAGAGAAGGTTGGGGGAGGCGACCCACTGGAACAGCTGTTGGGAGACAGATGGTAGTCTCCCGTCAAGGCCATCCAGTGTGTTCTTTAACGTGCACAGGGTATGGCTCCCTGCACACCGAGCCACGGCTGAACGTCCCATCCGACGGACGGCGGCATTTCCAAGCACATCGGTTGGGCAAAAGTGGAAAAAGGAATTCTTTTAACGCAAGCATCGCCCAACGCATGTGGAGCATCACAATTTCAGTTGGCGTTCAAGGGAGGAGAAGAGATTGTTTCCGAAGGATATTTAAAAAACAAGACGATATTTCTAACACTAGCAAGAGGCAGAGAAAGAAAATGCAAAACACTAGAAACATCTTCACAGAAGAGGACAGCAACATCTTTAGATTATCACGCGTTGTATATACGGTAGGTGTGGCTTTAATATGTTCGGTTATTCTAGAAATGAATTTTGTCATTATGTTCAGAAATTGCTCTTACATGAAAATAGGTTTACTCTCCGTCTGAATCAGAATTAGTTATCTTTCACGAACACGTGCTGTGAAGAGTGGCTCAGTCGGTAACGCGCCAGGCTCGTAATCTGTAGTTCCCAGGTTCGAGTCCCAGCTGGGTCAGCGTTGAGACTTATCTCCGCAAAACTCCCCGCCCTGTCCACGGTCAATAGGGGACACCGATGGACTCGGAAAAGGACGCCGTCCGTCAGATTGGACGTTAAGCCGTGGCTCTGTGTGTGGGAGACCCTGTGCACGTTAAAGAACACGCTGGATGGCCTTGACGGGAGGCTACCATCTGTCTCCCAACAGCTGTCCAGTGGGTCTCCTCCCCCAACCTTCTCTGAGCCTTCGGTGTCCTTGTGACCTGGCCATTTAGCCCATGGTGTGCAAAAAAGTGCCGCTCAGAGATGAAACAACCCAACCCACCTACTCATAATTCCCTATAAACGGTCGCCTTTAATGTTTCGAGTCATTTACTGCAAAAGCAGAATTCATTGTCACGACGTTTTGCCGAACATCTCGAATCAGTTCCGCAAACAAAATATATAATTAACTGTCGCTGCGACTCGTAATCGAAAACTTTCACAGCGTGACTTCATTCCTGGCTTCCACTGCATGAAGTTGCATCATTTGGGGACTTCCACCGAACGACGTTTCATCATTTGGGGTTTTCACTGCATGATGCAACACCATTTCTGTTTTCATCATCATGGCGTTACGTCATTTGCAACTTATACAGCATGACATTACGTTGGGTTGGGTTGTTTTACCTCTGAGCGGCACTTTTTTGCACACCATGGGCTAAATGGCCAGGTCACATTGACCCCGAAGGCTCAGAGAAGGTTGGGGGAGGGGATCCACTGGAACAGCTGTTGGGAGACAGATGATAGCCTCCCGTCAAGGCCATCCAGCGTGTTCTTTAACGTTGGGTTGTTTTTCCTCTGAGCGGCACTTTTTTGCACACCATGGGCTAAATGGCCAGGTCACATGGACCCCGAAGGCTCAGAGAAGGTTGGGGGAGGGGACCCACTGGAACAAGCTGTTGGGAGACAGATGGTAGCCTCCCGTCAAGGCCATCCAGCGTGTTCTTTAACGTTGGGTTGTTTTTCCTCTGAGCGGCACTTTTTTGCACACCATGGGCTAAATGGCCAGGTCACATGGACCCCGAAGGCTCAGAGAAGGTTGGGGGAGGGGACCCACTGGAACAAGCTGTTGGGAGACAGATGGTAGACTCCCGTCAAGGCCATCCAACGTGTTCTTTAACGTTGGGTTGTTTTACCTCTGAGCGGCACTTTTTTGCACACCATGGGCTAAATGACCAGGTCACATGGACCCCGAAGGCTCAGAGAAGGTTGGGGGAGGGGACCCACTGGAACAAGCTGTTGGGAGACAGATGGTAGACTCCCGTCAAGGCCATCCAACGTGTTCTTTAACGTTGGGTTGTTTTACCTCTGAGCGGCACTTTTTTGCACACCATGGGCTAAATGGCCAGGTCACATGGACCCCGAAGGCTCAGAGAAGGTTGGAGGAGGCGACCCACTGGAACAGCTGTTGGGAGACAGATGGTAGCCTCCCGTCAAGGCCATCCAGCGTGTTCTTTAACGTGCACAGGGTATGGCTCTCCCGCACACGGGGCAACGGCTTAACATCCCATCCGACGGACTGCGGCCTTTCCAAGCCCATCGGTGTTCCCTACTGACCGTGGGCAGGGTGGGGAAATTTTGCGGAGATAAATCTGAACGCTGACCCAGCTGGGACTCGAACCTGGGAACTACAGATTACGAGCCTGGCGCGCTACCGGCTGAGCCACCCCCGCCCCTCCGTCATTACGTCATTTGCAACTTATACAGCATGACGTTGCGACATTTGTGGCTTCCACAGCATGACGGTACATCCCCCCCCCCCCAACTCTAACAATATCAAGATCAGCCACATTTCTGAAGAGACGATGCGGAAGTTCTCAGGGCAACATTTCCTGACAGATGGATTAGCAGGGATGATGCAATTTTATAGCCACCAAAGAGCCTTGATTTTTCTCTTGTGGGGCTTTGTAAAGAATTATGTTTACATGGACAATATTCCACACTTGAATCATTTGAGAGTCAGAAGAAGAGAAGCAACTGAGCAAGATAACAAGAGATATGCTGCAGCGTGTATGGCAAGAAGTGGAATACCGATTCGACGTGTGCAGGGTCACTTATTGTATCTAAAACTATTTCAGGCACTCTTTCAATTAAAATATTTCTGCCTTGGATTTGTGGGGCAGGGTCGGTAGTGCGCCAGGCTCGTTATCTGCAGTTCTCAGGTTCGAGTCTCAGCTGGGCATAGCATTGAGATTTATCTTCTCAAAACTCCCCGCCCTGCCCACGGTCAGTAGGGGACACCGATGGGCTTGGAAAGACAGCTGTCTCCCAAAAGCTGTTCCAGTGGGTCTCCTCCACCAACCTTCTCCGAGTCCACGGGGTTGTTTTGAACTGGACATTTTGCCCATGGTGTGCAAAAAATTGCCGCTCAGAGGTTAAACAACCCAACTCTTTGGGTTTTAGGATGCGTCCGAGAATTTTTTTTCCTCAATTCGGCCATGGGCTCAAAAATTGTCGAAGTGGTTCGGGCAGGATCATTTCTGTTGAGTCCTTTATAATTGAAAACGTAACCTGACATTCCATGCTATGTGAATGGAAAGCCACGATGAACTTCTTCTACTTTGAAAATAGGCCCCTTACAGAAATATATCACTAGCGATAATTTGAAGATCTTCATGAAATCTCTCAAAATATCAATTTCCAATAATATTTGTTTAATATTTTACGAGATATTTTAGCTGGAATATTTAACAATTAACATTGATAATCATAGTCTTCCTGAACATTTTTCCTCCAAATTGATGAAAACTGAAAAAAAAAAAACTCTACACGAACTTCAAATATTGCATTTACATTAGTGAACGATTTGTTATAAAAGTTGAGTTTTATCTTTTGATTGGGTTTATCTTTTGAAGTCAATTTTCATGACTAGCAAAACTCTCAGTTAAATATTTCAGCTTCCATAATTCTTTAACTATTAACGGAATATTATTGAAGATAGAGATTTACAGAGATTTGAGTGACGTTTTCAATTTATCTGTAGTAAAACTTTTTCAAAAAAAAATCCTTTCAAAGTTGAGATTTGAATGTGGCTTTTCATTCCCCTAATATGGAAGTGTAGGATACTTTTTGCATCGTAGTGTACAGTCATTCAAAAAAGTATCCGAACACAATGGTTGATTACAGAATTCAGAAAAAATATTTGGCAACGATTTTTTTTTTGAAATTAGTGATCTGGCAACCTTCGCGTCACGATTACAGAATTCAAAAAACATATCTGGCAACGTTTTTTTTTAGAAATTAGTGATCTGGCAGTGTGATCCTTCGTGTCACGTGACACGAAGGTTGCCAGATCGCTCATTTGTAAAAGAAATCGTTGCCAGATATTTTTTCTGAATTCTGTAATCAACCATAGTGTTCGGATACTTTTTTGAACGACTGTAGGTGGTCATATTTTGATACTAGATGGCTCACTCACGGAAATATTGAGCGTGTGCAGTTGCTGTACACGCTCCAGATATTTTTTTTGAATTTTGTAATCACGTGACACGAAGGTTGCCATATCACTAATTTCTAAAAAAAAATCGTTGCCAGATATTTTTTCTGAATTTTGAAATCAACCATAGTGTTCGAATATTTTTTTGAGCGACTGTACATCTCCGCATCGTAAAATATCAAAACGGGAGCATCTCCTGCGAGGCATTGAATCATCACAATCTTTTAACAGTTCCAATCTTCGTACACTTGGCGAAAAGCTCTCCCCCCCCCCACATGGCGCCATATATATTAGTCTGCAGGAATCAAAAATTTAGTTTCATTTCTTGTTTTACCGGATTCTATGACAAATAGATCTCTTTGTTTTTTCTCCGCATATTCGGATTCATCTGTCTGAACTCCGATTCGGAATGCAGAGAGATAGGAGGGAGAAAAGAAGAACAACACAACAGCATAAGATATTAACACAACGAGACACCAGAGAGGATGATAAGGCTCCCCCACCTCGTCACCAAGACGCCCGCCTTGGAAGAGTTCCAAGTAGGATGATTTCTTTCCCCCCCTTACCCCTACGGAGCCAGTATTGACGTAAGAAGAGGAATAAGATGCCGATTCTGTCGCAGTATGACACAATGTTCTGATATCTTTCCGCTTCTGACAAATAGGTCGCTTGGAAGACACTCGGAGACAAGGACCTCTGGTGAGCGTCATATGCCTTCATTCAGCATCGGAGTGGCGGGAGGAGGAGGAAGAGGAGGAGGAGAAATCATCATCAATCGGAGAGATTCGACGAATTCAGTCGCCTCTTTCGTTCTTTACGTGATGGCAAATTCGTCATCCGGAAAATATGCGCGTACCGGAAGTTGTAATAAACCCCAGTGGTGGATTTCTCAATAGGAGCATGAGGCACTCGCCTAGTTAGGTTGGGTTGTTTTACCTCTGAGCGGCACTTTTTTGCACACCATGGGCTAAATGGCCAGGTCACAAGGACCACGAAGGCTCAGAGAAGGTTGGGGGAGGGGACCCACTGGAACAGCTGTTGAGAGACAGATGGTAGCCTCCCGTCAAGGCCATCCAGCGTGTTCTTTAACGTTGGGTTGTTTTACCTCTGAGCGGCACTTTTTTGCACACCATGGGCTAAATGGCCAGGTCACATGGACCCCGAAGGCTCAGAGGAGGTTAGGGGAGGGGACCCACTGGAACAGCTGTTAGGAGACAGATGGTAACCTCCCCTCAAGGCCATCCAGCGTGTTCTTTAACGTGCACAGGGTATGGCTCTCCCGCACACGGGGCCACGGCTTAACGTCCCATCCGACGGACGGAGGTCTTTCCAAGCCCATCGGTGTCCTCTAATGACCGTGGGCAGGGCGGGGAATTCTGCGCAGATAAATCTCAAATCTGACCCAGCTGGGACTCGAACCTGGGAAGTACAGATTACGAGCCTGGCGCGCTACCGACTGAGCCCAGCACTCGCTTAGTGACTTTTGACTCAAAACCGTCAAAAGTCGGTTTTCTTTCTTTGTTTATCGGACATTTTATTGTGTAAAATATTTCACAATCAGTATAGTCTACTAAACTGCTCACAAAAATTAGGGGATATTTCAAAATGAATATAAAACGATAACATATCCCCTAATTTTTGTGAGCAGTATATTTAAAACACATTTTACTTTTTTTAAATACTTTTAATAACAAATACGTGTTTTTTTTATTATTATTCGTATTTGTTATCAAATATCATAATGTTAAAATATCATAATTAATAGAAATAATTTTTCTCCTAAGTAAAATATATAGATGAACATTAGTTTAAAGATTAGCACAGAGTCCACCAGTAATAAAATCAGAATCAAAAATTAAATATTTATTTCGTTAGAAAACTGCAAATACGTATATTTTTACATTTTTAAATACATTATCAGTCTAACACAAAAATTAAAAGCAGTAATCAATAATAATTTTAAAAACAAAAATGAAATTGGGATTCAATTTAAAATTGAAACGAAAAAGTACAAATTGTGTTCAATAGTGGTATCCCATTATACCGTAATTGGTACTTCCGGTATAACGTCACCGACCACACCCCCTTTCGGTCACGCGATATGACGTCACTTCCTGACATACAACCTTATTAACACGCATAATTAATGATTAATAACTCAAAATTAATAATTCGTAATTTATGAAGACCCTTATTTTTTAATCCCCTTTATTAAAAAAAACCGTGGTGAAATCTAGTGTATATTATGAGTACTATACTTTAGAAAAGCCCTCTATTTTAACTGAAATTATTCCCAATTTTAAGCCCCCCCCCTCATTTAAAAATCCCCTTATCAAATCCTCAGTACATGATGCAAAATATTACTCTTTCCTAGGAAGAACGTTACTCAGTAACAATCGATAACATTATTTCTTCCTCCGAAGAAAAATCAGCTATTGTTTGAAAGTAAGATATCATTTTTTTTTAAATCTACAATTCTAAACGCTCTCACAGTTTTTAAAAACCGTCTCTTCCACCGTTTACCAGCGAACGTGTGCCTCATCACGCTGCTGAAATTTTATTTCGCGTTGCGACCTCTCGTTAGCACACACGTGTTCGTTACGCTTTACAAGGTCAGTTGTCTTTCATAGGGTGGGGGTGGCTCAGTCGGTAGCGCGCCAGGCTCGTAATCTGTAGTTCCCAGGTTGGAGTCCCAGCTGGGTCAGCGTTGAGATTTATCTCCGCAAAATTCCCACGCCCTGCCCACGGTCAGTAGGGGACACCGATGGGCTTCGAAAAGCAGCCGTCCGTCGGATGGGACGTTAAGCCGTGGCCCCGTGTGCGGGAGAGCCATACCCTGTGCACGTTAAAGAACACGCTGAATGGCCTTGACGGGAGGCTACCATCTGTCTCCCAACAGCTGTTCCAGTGGGTCCCCTCCCCCAACCTTCTCTGAGCCTTCGGGGTCCATGTGACCTGGCCATTTAGCCCATGGTGTGCAAAAAAGTGCCGCTCAGAGGTAAAACAACCCAACCCTGTCCTTCCAAAACATTAGATTCCCTACATAACTTGAACACATTACTTGAATCTAATTTCGAAGAACTTGGCAATGAGAAAATGTGACTGTGTTTGAATTAAAGATTATAATCCAATCCTAAATCTCCACATTTAGCAGTATCCGTTCGGAATGTAAAGAGTTAAGGAAATTGGAATACTTGACAATAAATTTCCTTTCCTTAGAAGGTTTCAGATTCAGAACGGGTGGGATAAAAAAAATTCTGAAAAGGCCAGAACCGATCTCGGTATTGTTTCTCTCGGCGTCGTCCCCAGAGAGCTTAGAAAATGGCGAATTATCTACGAACCCTCCTCGATCGCTTTCCGTAAAGGTGAGTCACGGAGAATCACTAGAGCGATTAGGTTAGACTGGAGAGTCACGTCAAGTCATCAAACGCGACTTCGAGAAATTCTTTTGGAAATCGGATTTAAAGGCATCTCGAAATTGGAATTAGAAATTAGAGGCCCTTCCACGTTATTCACGTGCATTAGAAATGTATTCTGCGAGCAAACATAATGACCTGAAGGAATTGGTTTACAATTAATTGGTTTACTGCTATTACCCAATTGGGGCGGGGGTGGCTCAGTTGGTAGCGCGCCAGGCTCGTAATCTGTAGTTCCTAGGTTCGAGTCCCAGCTGGGTCAGCGTTGAGATTTATCTCCGCAAAATTCCCCGCCCTGCCCACGGTCAGTAGGGGACACCGATGGGCTTGGAAAGGACGCCGTCCGTCGTATGGGACGTTAAGCCGTGGCCCCGTGTGCGGGAGAGCCATACCCTGTGCACGTTAAAGAACACGCTGGATGGCCTTGACGGGAGGCTACCATCTGTCTCCCAACAGCTGTTCCAGTGGGTCCCCTCCCCCAACCTTCTCTGAGCCTTCGGGGTCCATGTGACCTGGCCATTTAACCCATGGTGTGCAAAAAAGTGCCGCTCAGAGGTAAAACAACCCAAATCCTTTTGTGATCTTTTTAAATGTCTCGATTAAATCGAAGGATTGAATGATACATGTAATGATAAAAGTTTATGAATAAGCTAAAGATTATCATTTGATTTATTATTTTCTCTATTATTGCGCCAGGTAGAAACTATCTGCATCACATTACTTTGTTTTACCTCTGAGCTGCACTTTTTTGCAATCAATGGGCTAAATGGCCAGGTCACAAGGACCACGAGAGCTCAGAGAAGGTTGGGGAAAGGGGACCTGCTGGACAGCTGTTGGGAGACTGATGGTAGACTCCCGTTAAGGCTCTCCAGCATGTTCTTTGACGTGCACAGGGTATTGCTCTCCCTCACGCAGGGGGCGGGGGGGGGGGCTCAGTTGGTAGCGTGCCAGGCTCTTAATCTGCAGTTCCCAGATTCGAGTCCCAGCTGGGTCAGCATTGAGATTTATATCTGCAAAATTCCCCGCCCTGCCCACGGTCAGTAGGGAGCACCGATGGGCTTGGAAAGATCGCTGTCCCTCGGATGGGACGTTAAACCGTGGCCACGTGTGCGGGAGAGAGCCATACCCTGTGCACGTTAAAGAACACGCTGGATGGCCTTGACGGGAGGCTACCATCTACCTTCCAACAGCTGTTCCAGTGGGTTCCCTCCCCCAATCTTCTCTGAGTCTTCGGGATCCATGTGACCTGGCCATTTAGCCCATTAGGCACAAAAAAAGCACCGCTCAGAGGCAAACAACCCAACTTTCTCCAACAGTCCAGAAAACAGAAACTTCGAAGCCAGCAGGGGCGGGGGTGGCTCAGCCGGTAGCGCGCCAGGCTCATTATCTGCAGTTCACAGGTTCGAGTCCCAATTGGGTCAGCGTTGAGATTTATCTCCGCAAAATTCCCCGCCCTGCCCACGGTCAGTAGGGGACACCGATGGGCTTGGAAAGGCCGCCGTCCGTCGGATGGGACGTTAAGCTGTGGCCCCGTGTGCGGGAGAGACCTACCCTGTGCACGTTAAAGAACACGCTGGATGGCCTTGACGGGAGGCTACCATCTGTCTCCCAACATCTGTTCCAGTGGGTCCCCTCCCCCAACCTTCTCTGAGCCTTCGGGGTCCATGTGACCTGGCCATTTAGCCCATGGTGTGCAAAAAAGTGCCGCTCAGAGGTAAAACAACCCAACCCAAATCCTACACCAGGAACACTTCACAAAAGAAACGGCCCATTCTCTTTTTTTAACAATTTGGCCGAGTCATTTTTGTTATTTCCTCTGCGTTCGTACCGTTGCTATGGCAATGGTATTGATTGACGACGACGCCTCTGGTTATTCACGCGACAGGATTCCACGCGCGTTACTTTGTGTGTTGGCTTCAGTCTTATTTTAATCACTTCGTTTTTTTTTAAATGAAATCTTTTCCCATTCAAGTCTCATCCCTTTGATTCAACTCTTATTTGTTGTTGGACAGTTGACATCTGATTTTTTTTTCTCAATTTTTAAATATCAGTAATTTTATATATATGGGGCGGGGGTGGCTCAGTCGGTAGCGCGCCAGGCTCGTAATCTGTAGTTCCCAGGTTCGAGTCCCAGCTGGGTCAGCGTTGGGATTTATCTCCGCAAAATTCCCCGCCCTGCCCACGGTCAGTAGGGGACACCGATGGGCTTCGAAAGGCCGCCGTCCGTCGGATGGGACGTTAAGCCGTGGCCCCGTGTACGGGAGAGCCATACCCTGTGCACGTTGAAGAACACGCTGGATGGCCTTGACGGGAGGCTACCATCTGTCTCCCAACAGCTGTTCCAGTGGGTCCCCTCTCCCAACCTTCTCTGAGCCTTCGGGGTCCATGTGACCTGGCCATTTAGCCCATGGTGTACAAAAAAGTGCCGCTCAGAGGTAAAACAACCCAACCCAGTAATTTATGCTTTAATTTTTATCTTGGTTTGTGTGTTTGGAATGTTTGACGTCTGAAAACCTTTCATACTCTTTTGAATAGGATTTTAATATTGTCTCAAATGCGTGATATGTTGTACAATATCTGCTTTTGTGTTATCTAGACGGCTTTTCTATTTTAATATTTTTATTAATTTTAAAAAGAAAATTGAGCGTGAGTCCAACAGAACGCTTATCCACAAAAAATTATACATGAACTAATTTCTTACAAATAAGGTATAAAACCACATATATGAAACAAATTCAACTAACAGAAATCCTTGTCTTCATCAGTAAGAAGCTAAACCATATAAAAAAAGAGTTTTAATTATTCTTTAAATACTTGTAATAAAATTATTTCAATATCTACTCAAAGCACAAATGGAAATTAAACATTTGGCAAGCAATGTCAGTTTCTTTGTTGAAATACCTATAAGTTACCAAGATCAACCTCTGACCATAATTTATTATTGTACAACATGGTCATTCGTCCGATAATAACCTATATATGTTTTCTCCATATGGTCGACCACCACCTCCACGAATATGCGCAAGATTCAGGTCTTGCAAAACAAAATATTGAGATTCTGCGGTCGATGCCCCTTGGTTTGTTACCAACAGACAACTTCATGAAGACTTGGGCATCGACCACATGCATCTGGAAAAGGTTTTTTTTGAGGCTGTTAAAAATAATCCTGATGATATTATTTCTTCTTTGCTTAATTATGATCGTAATGTTCTTAATAAGTACAAGAGGCCTAAAATGATGGCTTTCTCGGAGGAAAGATACTCGTTTTAGGTCCCTTGTGCATGGTATATGCTATTTTTAGCTCTAGGGGTCCATCCACCGGTGGTTTACTTGGGGGCATATGCAACTGGGCATATTCTCAGATGGAGATGGAGATGGGTAATGTCTTACCTGGAACATCGCATATCCAAACACGATCTACGTACCAATTCTTTTTATGCACAATGTTGTCACTAAACTCTCATTGCTTTTGCTGCTGCTTTCATCAGTGGAAAAAAAAAAGCTTCATCTCATTCATTAAGATCATCCCCACGCATCAGACGATGAACTGTTCCTCTGAAGAAATTAAAGCCAGCCTGCCGCTTGCTCCACTAACAAATTGTCTCTTGAATAACCTTCACTTGGATTAACATAATACTAACTCCCGAAGTGGAAAATAAATGTAAACTTTCAGCTATTACCGAAAACTTCCCAATAATTCTAAAACACCGTTATTATTTGTAGTCTAGCTGTTCCAATAAGCTTGTGACGTAATTCTCACGCTGAAGAACAACACGAGCATCAAAATGACACATCACTTCTGGTTTTATTGTTGCACGTTCATCTGTCGTAACGATATAAACGTGGATCTTACCAAAAGAATTACCAGGGACTCCGGACGATGGGAGGAGCCCCCAGGCCTGGATCTAGAAAAAAATATGGAGGGGAAGTCGGAATAAAGTAAAATGGGGGCACAGAGACTGGATTTCCGCTGCAGTGTAAAATTTCCTCCTTCGTGTCCAGAAGTCTTTAAAAAATACTTGGCTCTAGCGGGCCTCATTTAGAACTTGGTTCCAGGGGGGCCTCATTTAGAACTTGGCTCCAGCGGGCCTCCTTTAGAACTTGGTTCCAGGGGGGCCTCATTTGGAACTTGGCTCCAGCGGGCCTTCTTTAGAACTTGGTTCCAGGGGGGACTCATTTAGAACTTGGCTCCAGGGGGGACTCATTTAGAACTTGGCTTCAGGGGGCCTCATTTAGAACTTGGCTCCAGGGGGCCTCATTTGGAATTTGGCTCCAGGGAGAACTCATTTAGAACTTGGCTCCAGGGGGAACTCATTTAGAACTTGGCTCCAGGGGGCCTCATTTAGAACTTGGCTCCAGGGGGCCTCATTTAGAACTTGGCTCCAGGGGGCCTCATTTGGAATTTGGCTCCAGGGGGAACTCATTTAGAACTTGGCTCCAGGGGGGCCTCATTTAGAACTTGGCTTCAGGGGGCCTCATTTAGAACTTGGCTCCAGGGGGCCTCATTTAGAACTTGGCTCCAGGGGGCCTCATTTGGAATTTGGCTCCAGGGAGAACTCATTTAGAACTTGGCTCCAGGGGGAACTCATTTAGAACTTGGCTCCAGGGGGGCCTCATTTAGAACTTGGCTTCAGGGGGCCTCATTTAGAACTTGGCTCCAGGGGGAACTCATTTCGAACTTGGCTCCAGGGGGAACTCATTTAGAACTTGGCTCCAGGGGGGCCTCATTTAGAACTTGGCTTCAGGGGGCCTCATTTAGAACTTGGCTCCAGGGGGGTCTCATTTAGAACTTGGCTTCAGGGGGCCTCATTTGGAATTTGGCTCCAGGGGAAACTAATTTAGAACTTGGCTCCAGGGGGAACTCATTTAGAACTTGGCTCCAGGGGGGCCTCATTTAGAACTTGGCTTCAGGGGGCCTCATTTAGAACTTGGCTCCAGGGGGCCTCATTTAGAACTTGGCTCCAGGGGGAACTCATTTAGAACTTGGCTCCAGGGGGCCTCATTTAGAACTTGGCTCCAGGGGGAACTCATTTAGAACTTGGCTCCAGGGGGAACTCATTTAGAACTTGGCTCCAGGGGGGCCTCATTTAGAACTTGGCTTCAGGGGGCCTCATTTAGAACTTGGCTCCAGGGGGCCTCATTTAGAACTTGGCTCCAGGGGGAACTCATTTAGAACTTGGGTCCAGGGGGAACTCATTTAGAACTTGGGTCCAGGGGGCCTCATTTAGAACTTGGCTTCAGGGGGCCTCATTTAGAACTTGGCTCCAGGGGGCCTCATTTGGAATTTGGCTCCAGGGGGAACTCATTTAGAACTTGGCTCCAGGGGGGCCTCATTTAGAACTTGGCTCAAGGGGGGCCTCATTTAGAACTTGGCTTCAGGGGGCCTCATTTAGAACTTGGCTCCAGGGGGCCTCATTTAGAACTTGGCTCCAGGGGGCCTCATTTAGAACTTGGCTCCAGGGGGAACTCATTTGGAATTTGGCTCCAGGGTGAACTCATTTAGAACTTGGCTCCAGGGGGAACTCATTTAGAACTTGGCTCCAGGGGGGCCTCATTTAGAACTTGGCTCCAGGGGGCCTCATTTGGAATTTGGCTCCATGTGGAACTCATTTAGAACTTGGCTCCAGGGGGAACTCATTTAGAACTTGGCTCCAGGGTGGCCTCATTTAGAACTTGACTTCAGGGGGCCTCATTTAGAACTTGGCTCCATGTGGAACTCATTTAGAACTTGGCTCCAGGGGGAACTCATTTAGAACTTGTCTCCAGGGGGGCCTCATTTAGAACTTGACTTCAGGGGGGCCTCATTTAGAACTTGGCTCCAGGGGGCCTCATTTAGAACTTGGGTCCAGGGGGCCTCATTTGGAATTTGGCTCCAGGGGGAACTCATTTAGAACTTGGCTCCAGGGGGGCCTCATTTAGAACTTGGCTTCAGGGGGCCTCATTTGGAATTTGGCTCCAGGGGGAACTCATTTAGAACTTGGCTCCAGGGGGAACTCATTTAGAACTTAGCTCCAGGGGGCCTCATTTAGAACTTGGCTTCAGGGGGCCTCATTTAGAACTTGGCTTCAGGGGGCCTCATTTACAACTTGGCTCCAGGGGGCCTCATTTAGAACTTGGCTCCAGGGGGGCCTCATTTAGAACTTGGTTTCAGGGGGCCTCATTTGGAATTTGGCTCCAGGGGGAACTCATTTAGAACTTGGCTCCAGGGGGAACTCATTTAGAACTTGGCTCCAGGGGGCCTCATTTAGAACTTGGCTCCAGGGGGGCCTCATTTAGAACTTGGCTCCAGGGGGGCCTCATTTAGAACTTGGCTTCAGGGGGGCCTCATTTAGAACTTGGCTCCAGGGGGAACTCATTTAGAACTTGGCTTCAGGGGGCCTCATTTAGAACTTGGCTCCAGGGGGTCTCATTTGGAATTTGGCTCCAGGGGGAACTCATTTAGAACTTGGCTCCAGGGGGAACTCATTTGGAATTTGGCTCCAGGGGGAACTCATTTAGAACTTGGCTTCAGGGGGCCTCATTTCAAACTTGGCTCCAGGGGGGCCACATTTAGAACTTTGCTCCAGGGGGGCCTCATTTAGAACTTGGCTTCAGGGGGCCTCATTTAGAAATTGGCTCCAGGGGGCCTCATTTGGAATTTGGCTACAGGGGGAACTCATTTAGAACTTGGCTCCAGGGGGAACTCATTTAGAACTTGGCTCCAGGGGGAACTCATTTAGAACTTGGCTCCAGGGGGAACTCATTTGGAATTTGGCTCCAGGGGGAACTCATTTAGAACTTGGCTTCAGGGGGCCTCATTTAGAACTTGGCTCCAGGGGGGCCACATTTAGAACTTTGCTCCAGGGGGCCTCATTTAGAAATTGGCTTCAGGGGGCCTCATTTAGGAATTGGCTCCAGGGGGCCTCATTTGGAATTTGGCTACAGGGGGAACTCATTTAGAACTTGGCTCCAGGGGGAACTCATTTAGAAATTGGCTCCAGGGGGCCTCATTTAGAACTTTGCTCCGGGAAACTTTGCTTTAGAACTTGCTGTAATTCAAAGTACCTAGCCCACTGGGCGAGGTACTTTGAATTACAGACTGCTATTTTTCAAGTTATATTCGGACAAGGGAAATTTAAGTTAAAAATTTATCTAGTCCCATTCAATATAATTGAAAGGATGATTTATTACAAGTAATTTTGCGAATTTCAAATTTATCAACTCATCCTATCTTAAAAAGAAATTTTGTAGTTAGTTCTTTTACGATCCAGAATGTTTTAGAACGGGTTTGTACAACATGAAGCCCGCCCGCCCGCAAGTAGTTATTTTGCTATCCTGGCTGTTGAATAATTTGTTTTTTCTTTTGTTAATGTCATCTCTCGCCAAAAACCGATAGTACTAGTAATTGGTATATTGTGCCAGAAATCGTCAATTGCTGACTCCTATCTGACCATGAATGGTGACACCTGACCTCAAATTCCTTACCAATTCTGAGATCAGCAGTCCGAAATACCTTTAGCAATCAAATGTCTGCTCTCCACCATCGAAATATTTAAATTTGACCTTTAACCTCGAAGGACCCCCGGATACGAAAATTCGTAACGTTTCTGACCGACATCGACAACCCAAAACACGGTCAGACATCAACTCACGTTTCTAGCGCTCGTGGATAATGGTTTGACTTCTACGTGACCCGTAATTGATTTAAAGGAAAAGTCGGAGGTCAAATTTCTTATTTTTCTGGAAATCTACGACCCGGATTACTCTTAGGTGAAAATTTTCAGAGCTCCACCATTTCGGCATCATCGTTAGAATTAACATGATCCCCATCACTCAGTGGGATGGAGGTGGCTCAGTCGGTAGTGCGCCAGACTCGTAATCTGTAGTTCCCAGGTTCGAGTCCCAGCTGGGTCAGCGTTGAGATTTATCTCCGCAAAATTCCGCGCCCTGCCCACGGTCAGTAGGGGACATCGATGGGCTTGGAAAGGCCGCCGTCCGTCGGATGGGACGTAAAGCCGTGGCCCCGTGTGCGGGAGAGCCTTACCCTATGCACGTTAAAGAACACGCTGGATGGCCTTGACGGGAGGCTACCATCTGTCTCCCAACAGCTGTTCCAGTGGATCCCCTTCCCCAACCTTCTCTGAGCCTTCGGGTCCATGTGACCTGGCCATTTAGCCCATGGTGTGCAAAAAAGTGCCGCTCAGAGGTAAAACAACCCAACCCAACCCCAACCCTTCTCTGAACCTTCGGGGCCCATGTGACTTGGCCATTTAGTTCATGGTATTCAAAATGTGCCGTTCAGAGATAAAACAACCCAACGTTAAAGAACACGCTGGATGACTTTGACGGGAGGCTATCATCTGTCTCCCAACAGCTGTTCCAATGGGTCCCCTCCCCGAACCTACTCTGAACCTTCGGGGTCCATGTGACCTGGCCATTTAGTTCATGGTGTGCAAAAAGTGCTGCTCAGAGGTAAAACAATCCAACCCCATCACTCAGTCAGGACAAAGATTTGTTGCACATCGTGTTTGCTATGCGATTGGAATTAAGATGATGAAATGATAAATGCTACATTAAGACTCCTCATAAGGATTATAAAAACATTTTTTGATTGTGTCTAATATTTATTTTATTTTAAATACTTTGCATCCATTTCAAATTGACGGTTCCATCACCAGTCCTAAATCAAAATCTCCCTAATCGTCCTCCAGTGAGAAAGGAGACGGACACCGATGGACTTGGAAAGGCAATGATTTATCCGTGGTTCCGTGTGCATGAGAGCTATACCCTGTGCACGTTAGGGCGGGGGTGGCTCAGTCGGTAGCGCGCCAGGCTCGTAATCTGTAGTTCCCAGGTTCGAGTCCCAGCTGGGTCAGCGTTGAGATTTATCTCCGCAAAATTCCCCGCCCTGCCCACGGTCAGTAGGGGACACCGATGGGCTTGGAAAGGCCGCCGTCCGTCGGATGGGACGTTAAGCCGTGGCCCCGTGTGCGGGAGAGCCATACCCTGTGCACGTTAAAGAACACGCTGGATGGCCTTGACGGGAGGCTACCATCTGTCTCCCAACAGCTGTTCCAGTGGGTCCCCTCCCCCAACCTTCTCTGAGCCTTCGGGGTCCATGTGACCTGGCCATTTAGCCCATGGTGTGCAAAAAAGTGCCGCTCAGAGGTAAAAAACCCAAAAACCCTGTGCACGTTAAAGAGAAGGCTGGGTGGCCCTGCCCGGAGGGTACCATCTGTCCAGAGTGTCCCCTTCCCCAACCTTCTGTGAACCATTGGGGTCATTATGACCTGGCCATTTGGCCACTGTGTTAAGAAAGTATTCCTGAGAAGTCAAACAACTCCCCCAATCCCTTTTTTTTTTCGAGGGAATGACTGCTCGGCAAGCCCCTCACCTACCCGCGCCCCCTGCCCACGACCATACCTGGAAACCAAATTGCTTTAAACTTTTTCCAGCTGTAAACTAAAATAAAAGATCTTTAAACCCAAAACAACATCGAATTTTAACTCAGATTTACGTTAAATTATACTTTTTCATATTAATTTTTATTATATTTTCTATTAATTTTTTTACCTAAAAATTTTATAAAAATTATTTAATTAAAAATTTGAATGATTAATTAATCTGCTACTTTTTTATCAGAACAAAATCGAATTTTTTAATTCAAAAGAACATTTTTTATTTTTGTTATTTTTTTAACATAGTATTCTAATTGTTATATTTTTATTAAATTTTTTTAAATTTTATTAAAATTCTTTTTGTAAAAAATTACCATAATTTATTATGATTTAGATTTTTTTTTCCCAAAATAATATCGATTTTTTTTTAAAACTCAAAACAACGTCTTACTCTTTTTTTGCACAAAACAGCAACAAATTTTTTTAGCTAAAACCAAAATCGATTTTTTTTCCGAAACAACTCTACATTTCGTAACTGAAAACAGCAGCGAATTCTTTTGGATTCAAAACAACATCTAATTTTCGATTTCAACTTTCCACCCTTAACCCCTCTTCCAATTCCCCCTGATTCGTCTCCATCGCAAGGGGCAGTGAGCTTCCTCCATTCCCATTCTTCATGAGATCAATGCAACGAGAATGTGTTCAAATATTCATGTTGTTCGAACTAACTGATCCCTCCCCCCCTTCCCGTCTCCATCTCGACCCCCCCCCTGCCTCGAACAACGTAATCCCATTTATCGAGAGCAATGCCCTACATTCAGAAAGGGAATCAATCTAATCTTCTGTGAGGTAATGGAGTCCACCCAATGGCGATGAGGGCGGATCCTTCCTTCTCCTTCATAACAACGTTTAACCTCTTTTCTTATTCTATGCCCTAAGTCTACTTCCTCTCCTAATCTTGAACTTGATAGTGTCAGTGTTCGGTTGTTCACCTCCAGTGCTGCCCCCTTTTCTTCAATTTATGATTTACGTGGATGACTTTTTTCCCCTCCACTGAGGTGTACAACCTCCATGGACAATCTTTGTGATGATTATACTTTGATTTGATATCATTGATATAGAAATGTGATAGCTATCTTAAGAGTTGGGAGATAGAGTATAGATAGAACTATGTAAAGAAAAAGAAACAGAAGAAAAGATAAGAAGGTTAGGGGATTTATTTTTTTTATTTTCAGTAATAGATAAAGTTCTTTTTTATGAAAGCTGCAAGTTGGGTTGGGTTGTTGGGTTGTTTTACCTCTGAGCGGCACTTTTTTCCACACCATGGGCTAAATGGCCAGGTCACATGGACCCCGAAGGCTCAGAGAAGGTTGGGGGAGGTGACCCACTGGAAGAGCTGTTGGAAGACAGATGGTAGCCTCTCGTCAAGGCTATCCAGCGTGTTATTTAAGGTGCACAGGGTATGGCTCTGCCGCACACGGACCCACGGCTTAACGTCCCATCCGACGGACGGAGGCCTTTCCAAGCCCATCGGTGTCCCCTA
The DNA here is from genome assembly GCA_038380435.1 of Ryuthela nishihirai. Taxonomy (NCBI): domain Eukaryota; kingdom Metazoa; phylum Arthropoda; class Arachnida; order Araneae; family Heptathelidae; genus Ryuthela; species Ryuthela nishihirai. The sequence continues at coordinate 74,988,703 of JAWZYU010000008.1, read as the reverse complement.
CTGACCGTGGGCAGGGCGGGAAATTTTGCGGAGATAAATCTCAACGCTGAAAGCTGCAAGTACTGGACAAAAAAAAATGGAAACGGTTCGATGTCAATCTCAGTATAAAATCACATTCACAGCTCAATAATTTCTTCAATGTGATTTTTAATGAAAAATATGTCTAAGGATAAATTAAAGACCTCGATTTAAAGGCCTATCTAAATCTGGATTTTTAAACGATATTCGTTCAGTATTCAAAGAGCTATGAACGCTGCAATATTTAACAGGCTGCAAAAAACTGACCACAAAATTTTATTTAAACATTAAAACAGGTTATGAGAGCAGAGTCCATAGTTGACTGTACAGTCGCTCAAAAAAGTATTTGCACACTATGGTTGGTTATAGAATTCAGAAAAAAAATATCTGGCAATGATTTTTTTAGAAATTAGTGATCTGGCAATCTTCGTGTCACGTGACACGACTGATAAAATCCTCTCCAAGATCACCCAGCGTGTTCTTTAACGTGCAAAGTACGGCTATCTTGTACTAGGACCAATGGCTTTACTTACCATCCGACGGACTGTAGTCGGTTGGGCGCCAGGCTCGTAGTTTACAGTTCCCAGGTTCGAGTCCCAGCTGGGCCAGCGTTGAGATTTGTCTCCGCAAAATTCCCCGCCCTGCCTACGGTAGGGGACACCTGCCACATAGGGGACACCGATGGGCTTGGAAAGGCCGCCGTCCGTCGGATGGGACGTTAAGCCGTGGCCCCGTGTGTGGGAGAGCCATATCCACGTGTTCACGTTAAAGTTCCACGTGTTAACGTTAAAGTGTTATTATTAACGTGTTCACGTTAAAGAACACGCTGGATGGCCTTGACGGGAGGCTACCATCTGTTTCCCAACAGCTGTTCCAGTGGGTCCCCTCACCCAACCTTCTCTGAGCCTTCGGAGTCCATGTGACCTGGCCATTTAGCCCATGGTGCCCAAAAAAGTGCCGCTCAGAGGTAAAACAACCCAACCCCCACCTTGCCCACAGTCCGAAAAGGGGACACCGATGGGCTTCGAAAGACCGCCGTCCGTCGGATGAGACTTTAAGCCATGGCACCGTGTAGGATATAGCCATACTTTATGCACGTTAAAGAACATGCTGGATGGCCTTCACAGGAGGCTACCATCTGCCTCCCAACAGCTGTTCCAACCCCGAGGGCTCAGAGAAGGTTGTGGGTTCCCTCACCCTCAACCTTTTCTGAAAACTCGGGGTCCTTGTGACCTGGCCATTTAGCCCATTCTGCTCAAAAAAGTGCCGCTCAGAGGTAAAACAATCCAACTTAAAATCCAACAATTCATTAGAAATCGTTATATAACATAATCAAATTTTCATCGCCTAAGCCCTCAACAATTTCTTTCCTTCAGAAGCGATGACGTCACTTTAATGAATGGAGGCCGTGTACTGATTCTTTATTACGGAGAATCGCCCACGGACGAGAATGACATCTCGCTGCTAATGGCCAACGCACTGGGCGCGTGTGCCTGTGAAGGATCGACTGCCAAAAAGAAAATCGAACTGTATTTCTCAAAAAATCGGTCGGAACTCTGCCAACGCTTCAGTTGAAAAAAAATAAAAGTGAATGGTTAATTTTCGTGTTCGTGGAATGGACGAATCTCTTATGTCGTCGTCGTGGAATGCCGTCGATGGCGCTGCGACGGCTGCGCGTGCAAAGTGTACAGCGCCGCAAATATTTGCGCCGCTGTCATAGCGACTCAGGGGACAAAGGAATAGACTCTGGGAATGGAGTTGAAGTCAATTTCATGATACCTGACCTTGGAAAATTGTGGTAAAAAGAAGAAAAAAACACATTTGAATTTAATTATAAATTCGTATTGTTATTAATCATAGTAGTTGGGTTGTTTTATCTCTGAGCGGCACTTTTTTGCACACCATGGGCTAAATGGCCAGGTTACAAGACCCCAAAGGCTCAGAGAAGGTTAGGGGACCCAGTGGAACAGCTGTTGGGAGACAGATGGTAGCCTCCCGTCAAGGCCATTCAGCGTGTTCTTTAACGTGCACAGGGTATGGCTCTCCCGCACACGGGGCCACGGCTTAACGTCCCATCCGACGGACGGCGGTCTTTACCAAGCCCATCGGTGTCCCCTACTAACCGTGGGTAGGGCGGGGAATTTTGCGTAGATAAGTCTCAACGCTGACCCAGCTGGGACTCGAACCTGGGAACTGCAGATTTTGAGCCTGGCGCGCTACCGACTGAGCCACCACCCCCCCCCCCCCCCGCCTCATTAATCGTAGTACAGTTTATCTCTCAGACATTTATCCACCGTGCTAGCGTCGATATTTATCTCCGATAACCCTCCCCCCCCCCCCGCCTTCGAGGAGAAATGGAACACTGGTCGGCATTAAAAAGCTGACGTCTGTCGGAGGAAACGTTAATCCGTGATCCTCGATGCTAGATATTCACATCCTGCGCACGTTAAAGAAGTGGCTGGTAAGTCTGCACGACTCTATCTTCCATTGCATCCCCTACCACTCTATGAGCCGTTTGGGGGCTTTGTGACCTGACCATTAGCCCATCTGTATCCTAAATGCTATCGAGGCTGCTCAGTGGGTAGTGCGCCAGGCTCGTAATTTGCAGTTCCCAGATCCGAATTCCACCTGGGCCAGAATTTAGACCTATCTCCGGTAAATCCCTGCCCTCGATGAGAAAGAGGGCTTGTAACGGACACCGTCCATCGCATGGGGCGTTAAGCCGTGGCCCCGTGTGCGGGAGAGCCATACTTTGTGTACGTTAAAAACACTGAACGGCCTTGACGGGAAGATATCATCTGTCCAGTGTGTCCTCTCTCCCTAACTTCGGGGCGGGGGTGGCTCAGTCGGTAGCGCGCCAGGCTCGTAATCTGTAGTTCCCAGGTTCGAGTCCCAGCTGGGTCAGCGTTGAGATTTATCTCCGCAAAATTCCCCGCCCTCCCACGGTCAGTAGGGGACACCGATGGGCTTGGAAAGGCCGTCGTCCGTCGGATGGGACGTTAAGCCGTGGCTCCGTGTGCGGGAGAGACATACCCTGTGCACGTTAAAGAACACGCTGGATGGCCTTGACGGGTGGCTACCATCTGTCTCCCAACAGCTGTTCCAGTGGGTCCCCTCCCCCAACCTTCTCTGAGCCTTCGGGGTCCATGTGACCTGACCATTTAGCCCATGGTGTACAAAAAAAGTGCCGCTCAGAGGTAAAACAACCCAACCCAGCTACGAAAGAGTATAAATACGTGGACTCGATACTTAACTTTGATCATACATATCTGTATGCCAAAAATAATTATTTAACAACTGACTAAACTTTAACGATTCAAAGCACACTGCCCTACTAAAATATTAGATAATAGCCATGTCATGTGAATAGCAATCTAACTTCGAAACTCTGTAACTTCTAAAATATGCATTTAATGGGAAAATGGGACTGATGATGAATTAAATATCATAATCCAATCTATTTAAATCTCGATTTTTCAACAATATTCGTTCACATTTTGAGAATTATAGAAGTTGGGATACTTCACAACAATAATGTGTCATAACAATTTAACTCAGAAATTAATTAAAACTTTAATAAGTATTGTTTCAAATCATTTAATAAAATACACAATTTCGAAGTTTGCATAATGATTACTTCAGTATTTGACAATTATGAATGATTTTTGTAAAAAAAAGATAATTGATTTTTAAACATTCCATCTTCCATAACTCTTTACATACTGAACAAATATTGTTAAAAATCGAGATTTGAATAGATTTAATTATGATCTTTAATTTATCATCGGTAACATTTTCCCCTTAGATGAATATTTTAGAAGTTATAGAGCTTCGAAGTTGGATTCTCGCTGACATAAAATGCAAATTCTCTAATATTTTGGTATGGCAGGGTTTGCTATATTTCGTAACCATGAAAATACTGATGAAATAAGAGGTATCTGCACACTATCTTCTCCAAATCCCTGGGGGGCGGGGGGAGGGGGGGGGGCTCAGTCGGTAGCGCGCCAGGCTCGTAATCTGTAGTTCCCAGGTTCGAGTCCCAGCTTGGTCAGCGTTGAGATTTATCTCCGCAAAATTCCCCGCCCTGCCCACGGTCAGTAGGGGACACCGATGGGCTTGACAGGCCGCCGTCAGTCGGATGGAACGTTAAGCCGTGGTCCCGTGTGCGGGAGAGCTAAAGCCTGTGCACGTTAAAGAACACGCTGGATGGCCTTGACGGGAGGCTACCATCTGTCTGCCAACAGCTGTTCCAGTGGATCCCCTCCCCCAACCTTCTCTGAGCCTTCGGGGTCCATGTGACCTGGCCATTTGTTCATGGTATTCAAAAAGTGCCGTTCAGAGATAAAACAACCCAACGTTAAAGAACACGCTGGATGGCCTTGACGGGAGGCTACCATCTACCTTCCAACACCTGTTCCAGTGGATCCCCTCCCCTAACCTTCTCTGAGCCTTCGGGGTCCATGTGACCTGGCCATTTAGTTCATGGTATTCAAAAAGTGCCGTTCAGAGATAAAACAACCCAACGTTAAAGAACACGCTGGATGGCCTTGACGGGAGGCTACCAATCTGTCCTGCCAACAGCTGTTCCAGTGGGTCCCCTCCCCCAACCTTCTCTGAGCCTTCGGGTCCATGTGACCTGGCCATTTAGTTCATGGTATTCAAAAAGTGCCGTTCAGAGATAAAACAACCCAACGTTAAAGAACACGCTGGATGGCCTTGACGGGAGGCTACCATCTGTCTGCCAACAGCTGTTCCAGTGGGTCCCCTCCCCCAACCTTCTCTGAGCCTTCGGGGTCCATGTGACCTGGCCATTTAGTTCATGGTATTCAAAAAGTGCCGTTCAGAGATAAAACAACCCAACGTTAAAGAACACGCTGGATGGCCTTGACAGGAGGCTACCATCTACCTTCCAACACCTGTTCCAGTGGGTCCCCTCCCCCAACCTTCTCTGAGCCTTCGGGGTCCATGTGACCTGGCCATTTAGTCCATGGTGTGGCGCTCAGAGGTAAAACAGCCCAACCCCCAAATCCCTCAATCCATTCGATAGCAAGTAGGCAGTCGCCTGCAGTGTCTTGTTAGCTACCACCCATCGCAGTGAATCGATTCCTCCACCACCACCACTAACTGTATGAGATGTTTTTCTAACGTGGCAATGCAGAGAGCATTGATGGAGATTACGGCATTGATCTGCGTGGATGCTGCACTCACTCACGAGCGAACGAGCGAGAGAAACTGCCACGCTTAGACTTCGCGCTACCTTAGAGTGAAGCCTGCAATAATCGCTTAAAGAGTCGGATTTTACTTCCAAAGCCTGCCTCTCTTTCTCCTTTCGATTAATAATAAATAACTTTTTTCCCAGTAAATTCAGTTCATTGCGACTGGGATTTGTTTATTCTCTTTTCTAAAGGGATTCGTTATTTCCTTCTCAAAATATAGTTTACATTCCTGATGCGTTAGGTCGTTTTGATACAATGGGGTCCAGGTCACAAGAACGAGAAGGGCGGTTGGGTTGTTTTACCTCTGAGCGGCACTTTTTTGCACACCATGGGCTAAATGGCCAGGTCACATGGACCCCGAAGGCTCAGAGAAGGTTGGGGGAGGGGACCCACTGGAACAGCTATTTGCTCTCCCGCACACGGCGCCACGGCTTAACATCCCATCCGACGGACGGCGGCCTTTCCAAGCCCATCGGTGTCCCCTACTGACCGTGGGCAGGGCGGGGAATTTTGCGGAGATAAATCTCAACGCTGACCCAGCTGGGACTCGAACCTGGGAACTACAGATTACGAGCCTGGCGCGCTACCGACTGAGCCACCCCCGCCCCGAAGTGTGAGAGGACTCATTGGAACAGCTGTTGGGAGACAGATGGCAGCCTCCCGTCAAGGCCATCCAGCGTGTTCTTTAACGTGCACATGGTGTGGCTCTTCCACACACGGAGTCACGGGTTAACGTCCCATCCGACGGATGACGGCCTTTCCAAGCCCATCGGTGTCCCCTACTGACCGTGGGTAGGGCGGGGAATTTTGCGGAGATAAATCTCAACGCTGACCCAGCTGGGACTCGAACCTGGGAACTACAGATTACGAGCCTGGCGCGCTACCGACTGAGACATCCTTGCCTTCTGAAGATGTCTAGAATGTCTATCATAAATGCACCTTCCAATCGCTCTATTACAAGATGTCAAACCAAGATTTTCAGAAATTATGAAACATCTTCAGTAACACTGTTTTCATTACATTTTTAAATATATTTTCATCTTATTTCAGTTTTATGTTTAAAATATATATATTGCGTGCCTTTTTTTCTTGGTATAGGAGTGCATGATTAAAAACGTTTGGAGACCATTGGGTTAAGCGATTGGTCCATCTCGACCAATCCAACACCAGGATATTATTATCGAGTCTTAGTCAGAAGACTTGGCGTCCCAACCATACCTTGTTGAAAGAAATTCCATCTTTTGGAATGGGGCGGGGGTGGCTCAGTCGGTTGCGCGCCAGACTCGTAATCTGTAGTTCCCAGGTTCGAATCCCAGCTGGGTCAGCGTTGAGATTTATATCCGCAAAATTCCCCGCCCTGCCCACGGTCAGTAGGGGACACCGATGGACTTGGAAAGGCCGCCGTCCGTCGGATGGAACGTTAAGCCGTGGACCAGTGTGCGGGAGAGCCATAACCCTGTGCACGTTACAGAACACGCTAGATAGCCTTGACGAGAGGCTACCATCTGTCTCCCAACAGCTGTTCCAGTGGGTCCCCTCCCCCAACCTTCTCTGAGCCTTCGGGATCCATGTGACCTGGCCATTTAGCCCATTGTGTGCAAAAAAGTGCCGCTCAGAGGTAAAACAACCCAACCCATCTTTTGGATTTGGGAACAGCATGGCCACCATGAAGCACGAGATGCTTCATCGACCACGAATGAGGATTGTTTTTCGATTGAAATTATGGTGCTTATTTGGAAGTTATGGAATAAACATTTCCCATATTTTGTGACTTTGTAACAGCAATTGGTAGAAAGATATGTTCCGTTTTATTCCTGTAAACTGCAGTTCCCAAATTCGAGTTTTATGTCTGCCAGCGTAGCGTTTTATGTCCCCCCTCCCCGGTGAACACCGCCCTGCCCACGGTCAGTAGGGGACACCGACGGGCTTGGAAAAGTCTCCGTCGGATGGGACGTTAAACCGTGGCTCCGTGTGTGGGAGAGCCATTCTCTGTGCACGTTGGATGGCCTTGACGGGAGGCTACCATCTGTCTCCGTACAGCTGTTCCAGTGGGTCTCCTCCCGCAACCTTCTCTGAACCCTTGGGGTCCTTGTGACCTGGCCATTTAGCCAATGGTGTCAAAAAAGGGCCTCTTAGAGGAAAAACAACACAATCCTATCCCTTGTTGCCATAGTTCACATATGGGGCGTAGGTGGCTCAGTCGGTAGCGCGCCAGGCTCGTAATCTGTAGTTCCCAGGTTCGAGTCCCAGCTGGGTCAGCGTTGAGATTTATCTCCGCAAAAATTCCGCGCCCTGCCCACAGTCAGTAGGGGACACCGATGGGCTTGAAAAGGCCGCCGTCCGTCGGAAGGAACGTTAATCCGTGGCCCCGTGTGCGGGAGAGCCATACCCTGTGCACGTTAAAGAACACGCTGGATGGCCTTGACGGGAAGCTACCATCTGTCTCCCAACAGCTGTTCCAGTGGGTCTCCTCTCCCAACCTTCTCTGAGCCTTCGGGGTCCTTGTGACCTGGCCATTTAACCCATGGTGTGCAAAAAAGTGCCGCTCAGAGGTAAAACAACCCAACCCAACCATCTGTCTCCCAACAGCTGTTCCAGTGGGTCTCCTCTCCCAACCTTCTCTGAGCCTTCGGGGTCCTTGTGACCTGGCCATTTAACCCATGGTGTGCAAAAAAGTGCCGCTCAGAGGTAAAACAACCCAATCCAACCCTCCTCCCGCAACCTTCTCTGAACCCTTGGGGTCCTTGTGACCTGGCCATTTAGCCAATGGTGTCCAAAAAGGACCTCTTAAAGAAAAAACAACACAACCCTATCCCTTGTTGCCATAGTTCACCATTACTGCATTGTAGCCGAAAAGAGCGCCATCTGCAGCGACTTATTGGTGTGAGAAGAAAACACAAAAAAAACTGCCTTGTATCTGACGTCACGTACATCTATCACGTGATGGTAACCATGGTAACAACGGAGCACCCAAAATTCTTGCCTTACTAGTTGTGGCGAACTGAGGAGGATAAGTGTAGGTGTGAGGAAACGATTCAGAAATGAGTGCTTGTTGTCTGAGGGGAAAATGTCTCCCCCTTCAGCAGATTCTGCGCATGCTCTGTCAGGAAATGAAAAACGATTTCTTGGCTATAGGTCAAAGGTTGCTCTACTGGAGTGACCTCTTTTACGGAATGACTCTTCCAGAAAACGTTAATGAATGTTTAGCATTTAAATTTAATCAATTGATGACCGTAGCGTGCTTACAATCATCAGCGTAAGAAGGTTAATGGAAACGCTCAGTGACGTCGTGGTCACGTGATGACATTGCAGCAAGTGCTGTGACGGGCCTGGACGGCTTTCCAGGGAAATTTAACAATGAGGGAAAATTTTAAGGGATTTAAATAAATAAATAAATACCCCCTCAAGCAACTGTTTGCCACATAGGTCTGACAGGAGTCTGTCAGTTTATATGCCATAGTAGAAGGTCTGAGAGGATGGCAGGACCTCAGCAGAAAAACAACACACACATCAATGCCTAATCCGGGGCTCGAACCCAGGTCCCTTAGATCAGTAGCCAAGCGTGCTAACCACTCGGCCACGGGACGGCTATGGGGATTTAAATTTTATAAAAATTTAATTAAAAATTTTTCAGTTAGAAATAAAAATAATTTTTAATATGATTGTATTAGTGTATTATTGCGTAATTTAAAATTAAATTTGTTTTTTTGATTTCACGAATTTGTTATAAAAGAATTTAAATATTTTTTAATAAATTATTTATAAATTTGACCGGTAGTAAATTCCTTTTTAAAGTTATCAAATAATCTGATGTTATTTAAATATATTAGCAATGTAAGAGTAAAAACTAAAATATACTATTGTATGTATTTTTTGAAACAGAAATTTTGAAATTTTTGAAATAGGAAGTAAGATACATTCACTTAAAATTTTATCCGATTTTACAAATAAGCCGTTGCCAGGTTGAGGTAGCGATTATTAGTTTGACAACTCATTCCAGTGGCGGGGGTGGCTTAGTTGGTAACGCGCCAGGATCGTAATCTGTAGTTTCTAGGTTCGAGTCCCAGCTGGGTCAGCGTTGAGATTTATCTCCGCAATAATTCCCCGCCCTGCCCATGGTCAGTAGAGGACACCGATGGGCTTGGTAAAGGCCGCCGTCCGTCAGATGGGACGTTAAACCGTAGCCCCGTGTGCGGGATAACCATACCCTCTGCACGTTAAAGAACATGCTGGATGGCCTTGACAGGAGGCTACCATCTTTCTCCCAACATATGTTCCAGTGGGTCCCCTCCCCCAATCTTCTCTGAGCCTTCGGGGTCCCTGTGACCTGGCCATTTAGCCCGTGGTGTGCAAAAAAGTGCCGCTCAGAGGTAAAGCAACATACCTAATTCCAGTTGACCCGAGTGAGTAAGTTGGTAGCGTGCCAGACTCGTAATTTGCAGTTCCCAGGTTCGATTCCCACCTGGGCCAGCATTCAGATTTATCTGTGCTAAATTCCTTCCCTGTCTTCGATCAGAAAGAGGACGCCGATGGTCTTGGAAAGACCGCCGATAAAATATTAAAATAATTTCAGACTACTTGATAACTTTAATAAGGAATTAACTACCGGTGAACTTTATAAATAAATTATTAAAAAGACATCGAAATTCTGTTACTAATGAACTTGTGACATTAAAATTAAACCGGTAAACGCGTAAGATGTGGTATTAAGCCATGGATCCTGTGCAATTAAAGGACAGTGATTCCCCTTCCCCTAACTTTCTCTGAGCCTCGGGGTCCTTGTAACCTGGCCATTTAGCCCATTGTGTGCGAAAAAAGTGCCGTTCAGTTGTAAAACAATCCAATTCAAGGATAGATACGTTTAAAAAAATGCTAAATATTATTCCATTATTTTTTTTCTTCGTAGAGGAAATCCTCCGGTAGGTGTTTGTAAGCCCTGCCATATTCTCGAAGCAATGTCTGAGAAAACATGACGTCATTTGCTGAAATCGGGCACGCAATGGCCACTTTTCAGCTAATGAAGGTTTAGTCGCGTTCTTCGTTCTTACCAGACATCGCCGTTCGGCGTTCAATGTTCTGTGTGGTAGCCAACGTCAGGGATTGGGAGAGGGTCACTTTTCGCCTTATCATGCTATAAGGCCTGGCTAACTGCTGATTGGTTCATTCTGTAAACGATCTTGTTTCCAATATAACATTGGAAATCTATTGGATTATTCTTGCCCCTATCTTGTGCCGGGAATTGACCCACTGGATTTAAACTACCCATTGGCCCTAGTCTCGTATATTTTGTTTTGTACCTCGTTTTCCAAAAAAAAAACTGATTTATTGTTTTCTTTACGTTTATCTATCTATCTGCAGATATTTCAGCTTTTTCGTTCCAATTATTTCAATTCCAAATTGGGGCGGGGATGGCTCAGTCGGTAGCGCGCCAGGCTCGTAATCTGTAGTTCCCAGGTTCGAGTCCCAACTGGGTCAGCGTTGAGATTTATCTCCGCCAAATTCCCTGCCCACGGTCAGTAGAGGACACCGATGGGCTTTTAAAGGCCGCCGTCCGTCGGATGGGACTTTAAGCCGTGGCCCTTTGTGCGAGAGATCCATAATTTTGAATTATAAAGATTCGGTTATTATAATACAATTCATATAAAAGAGAAAAAGGAACAGTCGCTCAAAAAACTATCCGAACACTATGGTTGTTTACAAAATTCAGAAAAAAATATCTGGCAGCCATTTTTTTAGAAATTAATGATTTGGCAACATTCGTGTCACGTGACACGAAAGTTGACAGATCACTAATTGTCACGTGACACGAAGGTGATCACTTCGTGTCACGTGACACGAAGGTTGTCAGATCACTGTCACGTGACACGAAGGTTGCCAGTTCACTAATTTCTAAAAAAAAAATCGTTGCCAGATATTTTTTCTGAATTCTGTAATCAACCATAGTGTTCCGATACGTTTTTGAGCGACTGTATATAACTGATGACGCTTAACATTATCAGTTCCAAACTGTTTAAACCTTTAACTTAAATGATGTTTTCCAATAAATTCTTGCTTCTAAAGTTAAGGTGTTTCTCATATCCCCTTCACTGCAGTAGCAAAGGCATCGTCGCTCAATTGGTTTGAAGAGTGTGTTTCATTAGCTGCATTTGATTGGCCGAGTTCTCTTTGTCGCCATTGCCTCCTCATTTCCCATTCTTGGGACGTCGTCTGTTCCCCAAACCAAAGCGGCATTTGATAAGTAAAGGTCATTAAAGGCCTAAGTTCCAAAAGATGATAGATGAGAGCGCTCAGCAGCCGGGCCTTGATGGGATTTTCGACACCAATACTTTACAGCGCAAAAGCAGCCCACGTGAGCGCAATTGCTAAGAGGAAGGACAGACGGAGCGGAAGGAAACGGAAGAGAGAGAGAAGACTCATCGATCTGATGATGCTGTCTGAGAGAAGATATCATTACAAGTTAAGACTTCTTCCCGTTGCAACCCTGATGATAATTCCGATGCCAGTGACTTGTGCTCCGAATTCAAATGAAAGAGGGGAGGTTGTAGTTCTTCTTGGCACATTTCTGTCTGAATGTCGTAAACAAGATGGGGCGGGGGTGACTCAGTCGGTAGCGCGCCAGGCTCGTAATCTGTAGTTCCCAGGTTCAAGTCCCAGCTGGGTCAGCGTTGAGATTTATATACGCAAAATTCCCCGCCCTGCCCACGGTCAGTAGGGGACACCGACGGGCTTGGAAAGGCCGCCTTCCGTCGGATGGGACGTTAAGCCGTGGCCCCGTGAGCGGGAGAGCCATACCCTGTGCACGTTAAAAAACACGCTGGATGGCCTTGACGGGAGGCTACCATCTGTCTCCCAACAGCTGTTCCAGTGGGTCTCCTCCCTCAACCTTCTCTGAGCCTTCGAGGTCATTGTGACCTGGCCGTTTACCCCATGGTGTGCAAAAAAGTGCCGCTCAGAGGTAAAACAACCCAACAACGTAAACAAGATATCGCCATTTTTAAATGCATATATTTGAGAGAGTTTTCTTTTGAGATTGTTATAATTTAGATTGGATCCTTTTCTTCATGAGCGTTATCTTTGTGTTTATCATGTGGGTAATGATTGCACGAAATGGGGGATCTCCAGCCGAATGATCAGGGGTGAGCCTGCATTAATTGTTGTTTCATCCCCTGTGTTGTTTTTACACGCTGGATGGCCTTGACGGGAGGCTACCATCTGTCTCCCAATAGCTATTCCAGTGGGTCCCCTCCCCCAACTTTCTCTGAGCCTTCGGGGTCCATGTGACCTGGCCATTTAGCCCATGGTGTGCAAAAAAGTGCCGCTCAGAGGTAAAACAACTCAACCTTGAGTTGTTTTACTGAAAAATAGATTTATCTGTATTAAATTATTATTATTTTTAAAAATAGATTTATCTATATCAAAAAAGTGCCGCTCAGAGGTAAAACAACTCAACCTTGAGTTGTTTTACCTCTGAGCGGCACTTTTTTGCACACCATGGGCTAAATGACCAGGTCACATGGACCCCGAAGGCTCAGAGAAAGTTGGGGGAGGGGACCCACTGGAACAGCTCCTGTCAAAGCCATTCAGCGTGTTCTTTAACGTGCACTGGGTATAACTTTCCTACACACGGAACCACGGATTTACGTAGCATCCGACGGACGGCGGTCTTTCGAAGCACATCGGTGTTCTCTACTGACTGAGGACTTGGTGGAAAGTTTTGCGGAGATAAATTTCAAAGTTGGCCCAGGCGGGACTCGAACCTTATAACTACAGATTACAAGCCTGACGCGCTACCAAATGAACCAATCCCTACCTTTCCAATTGATTCAAAAGTTAATTTTTTTTTTGAAAAAAATATTTTTTTGAAATTCGATCGAAATGTTAGCTTTTGCGCAGCTCCGCCGCATCCTTAGCGAACATCCTGTCAATTTGAATGATGGTGCCCTTGGATGCCTTCTCGTGCACAGACGCGGCACATGCCTGGAAGACAGACTCCGCTCTGAGGGCATATGCAAATTAGGATCATTTTGAACCCCCAGCTGGCAGGTTGTGAGGGCAGGTACTGCACGGCACGCAACCATTCAACGAAGGAACGGGAATTAAAAAATAAATGCCGACTTATTTTAGTAATCGGTTTTGGCGATGATTTAGGTTTCCAAGAAACAAATTCATCTTCCTGAAATGATGATATGCAGAGGCATGTCGAAATGTTATTTGTAAACAGTTTAAATTCCCTTCGGGGCGATGCAAATTTTGACTTTCTGCTTCTGCAGACATTCCGGAAGAGAATTTATATCGCCTGGCGTTTAATGCACTTTATAGATGGGATTGGTGGAGATAAAATTTTGATTAATGGTGAAGACTTCTGGAATCTTTTTTCTTTTGAGGGTTTCGCGAAGAATTTTGCATCTGGTATTAAAAAGCTTAGGTCATGTTTAATCCAATGTGACTCTGTTTCGAGACTCATTGAAGGTTGGGATGTTTTATCTCTGAGCTGCACATTTTTTTGCACGCAGTGGGCTAAATGGCCAGGTCACAAGGACCCCGAAGGCTCAGAAAAGGTTTGGGGAGGGGACCCACTGGAACAGCTCTTGGGAGACAGCTGGTAGCCTCCCGTCAAGGCCATCCAGCGTTTAACGTGCACAGGGTGTGGTTCTCTCCAGCACACGGGGCCACGGCTTAACGTCCCATCCGACGGACGGCGGCCTTTCCAAGCCCATCGGTGTCTCCTACTGACCGTGAGAGATTAGGGACATAGCGACTGTTCCAGTAAGACAAACTTTGTGTGTTTTGCTAGCTCTGTCCGAGACATGGTCAGCAGTGACTGTTTGTATTCTACAGGTACAGTCGCTCAAAAAAATATCCGAACACTATGGTTGAATAGAGAATTCAGAAAAAACATCTGGCAACGATTTTTTTTTTTTTAGAAATTAGTGATCTGGCAAGATTGGCACGATTTGGCAATCTAGCACGATTTTTTTTTTCAAATTAGTGATCTGGCAAGGTTGCTAGATCACTAATTTCTAAAAAAAATCGTTGCCAGATGTTTTTTCTGAACTCTCTAATCAACATAGTGTTCGGTTATTTTTTTAAGCGACTGTACATTGCATGCAATTTGATTTCACATGTAACAAAAATTTTTAATTTATTTCAGCTGTACAAATTTTATAATACCGTTTTATAGTTGTTTAATTTTACATTTGTTAAGTAATGGAATACATATTCTTAAACATTTATTTGTTATTACAAGTAATATTTGGAATATCAACCATCCACAAGGATAGCAAACTAGCCTGTGGAATTGAAATTTTATGAAAATTGTAATTCAAATTTATTTATTTTTAAGTGAGAATTAAATGTCACAATTTATAAATATTATAAAGAATTTTTATTAATATATATTTATATAAGATTATAAGAATTTATAAAGAAATTCATAAATAGTACGAATATTCATCATATTAAATATATATAGCAGCAAATATGCAATAATATAATCATTTTTCTTAACGATTATTTCACTATCAATAATTTCATGAATCCATAGTTTTTAATAAATTGGAAAATTTATATATTTTAATATTGTTTTTATTATTCCCGGCAATTTGTTAAAAAATTTCGGTGCTAAATATATATCATGTGTCTGTGTAATATTTTTCGTGGGGTGTGGAACAATTAGATTAGGTAATCATTTGATCTCGTATTATGATTAGAGGCTTTAACGTTTTTTTCTGTTTAATGTTTTCTAATATATAATAGAATGCTATAAACATACAGTTTTCTTAATTGAAGAATATTTAAATCATTATAATAAGATCCAAAACTGTCATATTTTTTTTTTTTCAATATACATCTAATTATTTTATTTTGTGTAATAATACGTGGTTTAATATGACTGTAATACGACCCTCCCCGATAGTAATCCATACATCAAACATGGGTTGGTTGGTTTTACCTATGAGCTGCATTTTTTGCACACCATGGGCTAAAAGCGATGTCACAGGGCCTCCGAAGGCTAAGAGAAGGTTGGGGGAGGGGACCCACTGGAACAGTTGTTGGAAGACAGATGGTAGCCTCCCATCAAGGCCATCCAGAGTGTCCTTTAACGTGCACACGGTATGGCTCTCCCGCACACGGGACCACGGCTTAACGTCCCATCCGACGGACGGCGGACCTTTCCAAGCCCATCGGTGTCCCCCTACTGACAGTGGGCAGGGCGGGGAATTTTGCGGAGATAAATCTCAACGCTGCTCCAGCTGGGACTCGAACCTGGGAACTACAGATTGCGAGCCTGGCCCGCCCCACATCAAATGTGATTTAATCCATACATATGTGCTCATATATCTCTTCATATATCTTTTCCTTTTTTATAATTTCTCTTCTTCCTCCCATTTTTAACCCTTATCTCTTTCTTCCATTCGTCGCGTGTTAATTTCGAATCAACGTGACTTTTGTCATTAGTCTAGCATACACACCTCCTCGACATCTATTTTTTTATTCTCACTCCCACTTTTTCTTCTGTAGATCGAAACTAATGACACGGCCGTATAGAAAACGTTTCAGCGTTCTTTTTGAAAACGAATCCGCTCTCAACAAAGAGGGAGGTGGACTCACACTGTCTTTGTTTTTAAAACGTTAAGAAGTTTGGAAACGTTTTTAACGCTAAAGGGCTGAAACCGCTTTCTATGCGGCCGCATCTTAATGCATTTTGGTATAAGCTAGCCAGAGACCTTTTTTAATTTCCTGATTACCAGACATAAATCACTGAACGTGTATAACGAAAACGCTTTGCACGAAATCACTGAGAAATTTCTTTCTCTGTTAAAAAAAAAGAGGTATTTTTTTTCTGTCTGAAAATTTAAAAGTGAGGAATGAAGAAATGTTAATTTTTATGAGAACATAATTTCGGTTATTTCGCTTTCTAGTTTTTAGACCGGAATTCTAATTTTTTTTTCTTCACACACAAATGAAAACGATTGACAAAGTCGTCTGCTGCAAATGCATTTTTCCTTCCAGGTTGGGTTGTTGGGTTGTTTTACCTCTGAGCGGCACTTTTTTGCACACCATGGGCTAAATGGCCAGGTCACATGGACCCCGAAGGCTCAGAGAAGGTTGGGAGAGGGAACCCACTGGAACAGCTGTTGGGAGACAGATGGTAGCCTCCGGTCAAGGCCATCCAGCGTGTTCTTTAACGTGCACAGGGTATGTCTCTCCCGCACACGGGGCCACGGCTTAACGTCCCATCCGACGGACGGCGGCCTTTCCAAGCCCATCGGTGTCCCCTACTGACCGTGGGCAGGGCGGGGAAATTTTGCGGAGATAAATCTCAACGCTGACCCAGCTGGGACTCGAACCTGGGAACTACAGATTACGAGCCTGGCGCGCTACCGACTGAGCCATCCCCCACCCCTTCCTTCCAGGAAAAGAGAAGCTGCAAAGTCATCACTGTGAAGTGTGGTTTTCGACAAAAAAAAAACGCTGCGAAGTCACTAATGTGGAATGTGGTTTGCGGAAAAAAAAATGACGTGAGGTCATCATTTTAAAACGTGTTTTTCAACCAAAGAGGTTATGTGAAATTTTTTTGTTTACAGAACGTTCTGTGAAATGACTAATGTGAAGTGTATTTTTCGAAGATAAAACGCTACGAAGTCACTAATGTGGAGTGTGGTTTTCAACAACAAAAAAAATGCTCTGAGGTCATCATTTTGAAATGTGTTTTTCAGTCAGAGAGGTTATATGAAAAGTTTTTTTTTACAGAAGGCTCTGTGAAATGAC